>WURT03077048.1:0-13199 GCA_009936505.3 Holothuria glaberrima | reverse complement strand
AGTAGCTGTGGTATTGCCAATTTGATTATTAGATTATAATACCTTTATTCCTTTAGATACTAAATAGCTAATAGCACATACCAATAAGGTCTTTTCTAAGTCCATTCTTACAAACTATATTTTGCTCACTTATGTGTTGTAAAGAAGATCTTTTCAGGCATCAGAGTGATCCTATATTTCCTATAAATTTTAAAAATCCTTTATTTGTATGATTTGGGACTTGTTTTCCTATATTCTCGTATATTTTTCTGATCTTGCAAAAAAAATTTTTTCTTATGTATATAGTGTTCTGGGGGGAAATTTTCACTGGCAGATAGTGTCTTAGACTCAGAGTGGCTTAGTCAGACAGGTAGCAGTGTATAGATTTCAAGTATTTTAATAGATGCAAGTACACAATGGTCAATTATAGGATTCAGAAATATTCTCATATGAAACTGCAGAGAGCACTAATAAACCCTTATTTCGTCACCCATAAATGTTTCCTCCACACCTGTGATTTTAAGTACTCTATGATTTCATCTCTTTAGGGGAATTGTAGTGGTATTGTCAAGGGGGTGGATAAGACCCCTTTACCTCGCATCCCCTGTAGTCATGCAATCCTCAACATTTTAAAACCCTTATGTATGCTTTGCTGTGATATAACTAATTCTTTAATTTAAAATATTGTAGTACAATGGTTGGAAATATCAATATTTTCCATGTCCATCTACCACCTTTCTTCAAACTGAGTTAGCCATTAGATCAGTTGATTGTTCTAAGTGTTGTACAATTACAATTTTCTCCTAAAGAATAAGAACTTAGTGCTTTGAGAAAATTAAGTCTCATTGTAATGTTTACAAGTTTACAATGTGAAGATCTCTAAGGAGGATTTCAAAGTCCACTACAAGCTCTATGGCAGGTCTTTGGATGCCACATCAATTTATCTGACAGATCAAAGTGGAAAATCTAATCCATGGATGGGTCTGATGCTGCAGTGCCCATCATTGGTGGCAAGTGGAGGCACTTGCAAAGTTACCTTTTCCCTAATTTTGTCATATAATTTCCTCAAGTGAGATTTTAAATGTTAAGTATGTTTTGTGCACAGACAGTTTTGCACACCATAGGTGGACTACACTGTTTTGCCATGTTGTACAGATTCAAATTGAGCAGTGGTATTTTTAGAGGGAGGGACCATTGGGCCATGCCCCCTCTCCTTCGCTGATGCCAATTTTTTTTCAGTAACGTAACATATGTAAATTTTTGAAAATAAATTTTACTTCAAAAAGATAACATGTAGCACCAGATTGCATTTAAGGACACCCAATCATTCAAAAAATTTTCAAAGGGAAGGGGGACACCCCCTCCTCTTAGACCCCTCCTCCATGCTGGCAGTCACAGAATAAACTAGATGGCCTTCATGAGACAGTTCTGGATATATATGCCACTAGGGAAAGGGAGTTTCGAAGGTATTCATAGCAACCATACAGTTGTCAAAGACCTATAGGATCTTATAATGTCAGCACCCATACAGTATGTCACACTTATCAAGACTGACTAGCAATACAGTGTATAGTTTATAGCAAAATGTTGTATTAAGAGACCGTTTCCTGTTATTTAAGCAGCAAAAAATTGGAAAATTTTGTCACCTCAACTCCTTTATTATTGGAGCTGAGGTGAATTTTGTCTGTGTGCTTTAGGACATTTAGCAACAGTTCATTGTCCACATTAACTAACCATCCATTCAAAGCATCGATCATCATGGTCACATTCTGTGTTCTCAACTTCTAATATTGCAAGTTATGGTGCCTTTTTGGTATGCACAAATAAAAACATTTATGGACGCTTTATTCCAGGGTGAAAATATGCAATACACCACCATCAGGGGATTTACTCTTTATCTTCCACCAAAATGTTTAGGTGGTTTTCTTAATTCTATGTTGATGGTAGAACCACACTGTCCTCCCACATGGCCCACACTTGTGATACTGTTAATTACATTTGTATCATTTAAACAATATAGTTAATTAGTTTCCTAAGGTACTGTTTTCCCATCATCCACTGCTAGTGTGTGACATTCCTATACTTAGCCTACTCAATATTTTCCTGGAAAAATCCCATAACACCCTAAATATTCATCAGCATCCTTCCTATAAACCTATATTTCTGTGATGGAAGACTTTGACGCCTGTCTGGTTATTCTTATTTGTTTGTATGTGTACCTATGTTTGGTTTCAATGAATGGGAAATCTATGCATTTGTGAAGGTGTTTGTGTTTGTGACTCTTTGCTCATTTGAACAGTATCTCAAAAAAGAACACAGCATATACGGTACTGATAAAGAGAAAAGCACCTGTTTAATATTTTCAGTGCAAACTCTGAAAAGCTTGTAAACAGTTACCTTAAGAAAGGAAGCATGTATATTACCATATTTAATGTAGATGCATTATATTGGGTAGAGGTGCCCTGCTGTATTTGGTGAAGGTGCTGTGTGTGGTAGAGGTCAAAGGTCATCCCAGGTCATTAAACATCAACATCTATAGAAGTTGTATAACAGGATATATTGTCCTGTAAACTCAAAAGACTTGTACATGGCGTTCAATGATATACCCTATTTGTGACAAAATGCTGTTGATGTTTTGTGTTCAGTGAAAGGTCATTTAGGTCACCAGAGGTCCAAGGCTTGATATCTAAAGGTAGCTATCATAGCAAATTATTGTACATGGTGAAGGAGTGCATCACATTGGTCTAGAAGTATACCATTGTAGAGTGTTTGTAGTTCTGGACAAGTTTGACTGACTTAAATGCATCAACTTAAATCTCTTAGTTAAATGGCAATTAAAATCACTTGATTTTTTTTTTCAAGAAATCACAAATTTGAGGTTTGAAAGTTTTTGCAAAAACAGAAAGCAAATTCAATTGGAAATAGCATACAATTTTTCATAAACATTTGAAAAAAACTTAATAACTTGTATGACTTCAGTTTTACACGTGATGTATTCAAGACTCCCATGGTACAGCCTTACAGCAATGTTGTGTGTTGCTTTGATACTGAACACTGTGCAAAGCAAATGCTTTATGAGCATGATATAAAAAAGTGAGTGTTTAATGGGTACTTCATTTTTGTCTTGGTATGTTCTTTAAAGAGGGTATAGGTTGGACTTCGAAGCAAGAAGTGTTAACTAAATTGAGAACAAATCTTGCACAGTAACTGTGAGTTATATTGTCTGCATAGCATTTTCCTCATCCCATAGAAACTATAATTCTATTTGACACTCTTTTACAAAGTGGCAGCAGTCAGAATAGAAGATATACTTTTATCTACTGTTTGTCAGGCTGAGGTCTAGAGGGTTTAAACTGAAAGAAGGGGAAGGGGATTCAGCAAATCATTGATATAGCAGAAGGGTATGACATCTATAGTCTGCATTGGAAAAATTGTTATACACTGTCAAGTCAAAACAAGTCTGAGAGTGTTTTTTCTTACCAGCCGGGGCAAAGACAAATCAGTGTGCTGACCATTGCTGCCTGACCGTAGTTGGAATGATGTCACCAGTGTAATTGATTCCTACATGTCATGGTGGGTCAACATGGATCCCATTGTCCAAGATTATCAGTGGATAGAAAAGATACAGGTCCTGGGATGGTACAAACTTTTAAAAATCTGTTTATGAAAATAGTGATCACACAGGTTATCAAGTTTGTTCCTTGAAAGCAGTAACAACACATAAAAAAGGAAATTGATTAAAAAAAAATCAGATTTCAATAAAAAAAACTGTCAACCTGGTTTTGGATGAAGCTAAGTCTACTTACATAAATTCAGTGAACCCTCAATACTCTTTTGCACTCAATTGTTTCAAAATGTTACTTGGTAAATAACAGTGTATAGACATACTTTGTATGCACATACACGTAAAGAGAATGAGCTGCAGCTTATGTTATTCTGTGATTTATCCAGCCTGCAAGAACTTCAGTGATGATATGAGGAGCACTGTGAGCTGTAATTAGCTGCATTGACATAAGCCAGGAGGAATACTGGTAAAACAGGAAAACTCCTTTACTTGTCATGTACATAGTGACAGATGTCAGTACCTGTACTGCATGAGAAAATCAGTATTTTCTTATTTTTTGGTTGAGGCTAAGGTTGTCGTATGTCATAGAGGGCAAATACTGAAAACCATGTGAATACCATATCCTAAAATAAGTAACAGATATGGATACTCTTCACTGTATGGGCTTTGGGAGTGTTACAATAATCAGAACCCTATTGACAGAGTTGATGGAGGTCATGACTCGCCTGAGAAATGTCGTCAGAATTGAAGATTGGAGGAAAATTTTTAATATGGGTTTCATGCAGGCAATCGAAAGCATGTGGATATATTAGCCTACTTCCCGTACTTTGTATTGTGGATGTGTAATTTCTATTGGTCAGAAAGATCCCTTTTACTGTTCAGGTTGGAGGTTATTAAACATCTTGGTCAAAAGACATTAGAGAATCTGCTCCCTTGAAACTTGGACAAACTTATCCTGTCCTTGAAGACCTTGCTTGTTAAACAACTGACAAAAAGCCACATTGTTGCAGATTACATGGTCCAGTGACCGCTTATTGTTGTTTGCGGTTTTCTATTGTTGAACAATCGGCCAAGTTGTGATGCTATCGGCCAAGTCATGATGTCCACTTTCAAGGGGCAGAATTCTCTAATGAGATCAGTTGCAGAGAACTTTACCAGCTGCAACCATTAACATTGACAGACAGACTTTGTTATGTGTACCATAAAGTAAATAAAACAGGTTTAATCTTATGAAAATTAAGCCCTAATATAATTGGTGTAATTGAAATTTCAGATGAGACCAATTGCTGGTTGGTCACCACAACATATACTAATGTTACAAAACATTAACATTAGCACATAAGGTACTATACCTACAATGGGATGAAAAGCATTTTTAGCTAGAATTTTGTTGATTTCATAATCATAAGTTTTTCTGAAATAAACCAATTAGTTTTCCTGAACAAGGAGTATGGTTTTATTATTAGTAGTAAATTGCGTCCCAGAAAAACTTGCATGTTTTCAGAAAGTTAATGGACCCCCTCTTCTACCCATATGGATATGGAAATAACTTCATGCAACCCTGTTTAGAAAACTTTATTTGCTTGTTTAGATACCACCCTAGCATAGCTTTTTACTTTAGTGTCCATTTCATATTAAGCTTGTTATCCCAGACAATTCCAATTATCCCAACTAAGTTACTTCTACTGTTCTTTAGTCCCTGCCAAAAGTGTCTTGCTGAAGGCCATGTCCTGGTGAGCATATATAATGTGTAATCAGAACCCACCCTCTACATTGTGTGAAATGTGAGCCACTTTTTGTCTTGAATACTTGGGGTGATGAGTGTCTGTCTTAAAGAACATACCATCAGTTTCAGCACATTTGATAAGATACATGGTTTTCCAAATGTAGGCCTATATTTGGTATTCAGTGAGTTGTGGTTGAATATTTTATTTCCTCCTTAAATGTACGTGTTTCAGTTATTTTATTCAGACCATGCAGTGTTTACAGGATTTGCATTTCTGGTTCTTCTTCCAAATTCACTTTGTTATACAAGTTCATTTTTCATGTTAGTTAAATGAGTTTTAATGTTTGTAAATAATACCAGTCTTGATCATGTGGTCTGGTTGCATGATCAGTAGCAAAGCCAGAAAAATTTGTGGGATAGAGAGGGGGGAGAATCTCCCATTTCATTGGAAAGGGGCATGCTCCAAATATGGAATCATTTACTTATTTATATTTTTTGCTGCTTGGATTTATCAGTGGTGGTGGCATTATGGGGAATGAGGGACTTGGTTAGCTCATGTTCCTTAACTAGCTATGCCACTGTGCATGATGGACTGAATATAACAACCAAGAACTGAAGCAGCTGTGATTATTTAGAGCCGGAATATACAAAGATGCGACCATCTCCTTGAGATGACACCAAGAATATACCACCAATGTTGTTCATCATGAGATAGCCTGTTTAGCATGTGAATGCTGCCTTTCAAAAGGCAAAGTTCCATGATCATCTTGGAGTGTCACATATCAAGTGATTTGTCAACACTTGGGAAAGCACATAGGCATACGGGACTCCTCCAATTTGGGGGGTCAGAAAATTTTTGCCAGAATCTCCAAAAAGTTGCCCAAAGTCAAGGACCTGGATCCATCTCCAAAGACCGGGGGGGGGGGATTTTCCCCATATGTGACACTCCCTCCCCCTCCCCTTTGGAAAATTTTTGCTCACATAAGGTGGGATAGATGCAAAATGGTGCTGCATTTATTGCTAAATTTGAGTTGGATATATTTCCAAGAATGTATACTTTTTAGGAAATCTTTTCATCGTGCTTGTTTAAAGGGAGATATTGCGTTTGTGAGGCTTTTTATGTAACATGTCCTCTTTTACATACAATCCGATCCCGTTCGATGAAAGAGAGGTAACTGGGAAATAATTTCTACCCGGTGAGCACTAATTAACAAGTAATTAACCTTTCTGTGACAACTGACAAATTTGTTCACCCAAGCAATTATGCATGCAAAACCACACCTCCGTTACCCCAGATTTAAAATTCACCAATCAAATCCTTTTTATTATGCTACATCTGCAGTATGCCACAAAATGTTCGTAAATTACAAATTACTGAGAATTGTTACTACACTGTCTGAACTGAACTGCAGTTAGTATACAAAGGGGTCTTACCACCTCCCTGGTATATTATGCACGAAGTTGTAGTTACTTGTAATTTGAATTGTAGCCTTTGGTCCTAAGCAAGAAACAGTAAGATTTTAAGAGACTCTTGGTGTGTAACTGCTACTATTGGTTAAGGCCCTAGTAGGAAACAAAAATTTTATGAACCTGTGATGCTACGTCGCGAAAACATTATGTTCAAGTCTTCAGTACATAAAGTAAAACCGTCGTGTGAATAATGCTCACTGTGTGAGTGGTAAACAGCATGGTGAACCAGGAAGATGTGGCACTGCATCTCCCTGGGTAAACTGCAATATCCCACAGTACAGCACAGGCCATACGGAAACTGCTGTGATGGCTCGTAGTGAGCATGAAACACAGGGTTAGCAAGGTCAACACATCTTGCGTAATGAGTGGAAATATGACCCCATGCATGTAACCGCTCTTACTAAATGAATATGCAGCAAAACAAAATGTTGCAATGTAGGCGAGGCTTATATTGTTCGATTATTAGCCGGTTCGATGAAGAAATTGTTGCTTCTTTTTCTCCATATTTCGTGAGATTAGTGTTGATGTGTTGCAAGCTATTTGTGATTTATGTTTGGGGAGGGGGAGAGACCAGAATGAGATTACATTGGTGTCATTTTATGAAATCTTTTCAAATGCAATATTTACCTTTAAGCGAATTTTTTACTCAGTTCAATTGGGGTAAATCAGAACCACTGTGCGAAGTAAGTGAACAGTAAATTGTTAGACTACATATACCATTAGCAAGTTTATTCAGATCTTATGAAATTTGGATATGAAAGTGATAAAGACTGTGCATGTCAGAGCCTCTTCGAAAGTCTGATGGAGGTGATTCTGGCAAATGACTACATGCGCGCAAAACTTTTTGCACTTTTTTCGGGAATTCAGTTAAAAATTAAGGGACATAGTAGAAATTTGGGCAATCTTTTCACTTTTTCTTCATCTCTGCCAAAATTTCACCTATTCTGTGCCCGAATTTTATTCAATTTTTTGCCCAAATTTTCGACCTCACAAAATTTTTGGGGGAGGGCAATCTGCCCCCCTGCCCTCACCCCGCCTCGTACGCTCATGGAAAAGTATACTTTATAGTAAGCCTTTGATTAATGAAGCCATATCCTTTCTTATTGGTATGGGAGCCCAAGTGAGCCCTAATTCACCCTAACAGCAACCCCACCTACAAAGAAAGGTATGTATTTGTGTATTCCATTGACATTGTTGGAACTTTCATACCTGACTGTCTTGCAATTATTTGCTTCCAGGGAAGGGAAACCAGCCAAGAAGGTAATAAGTGTGGTATTTTCTGATTTCTGTAATGACATTTGAGCATATTAGTAGTGCAGTTTCTGGGTCATGTTTTGCCTCTTTCTCTCTGGCTTCCCTCAACGAATTCACTCAGCAGTTGCCCCCTCCCCCCCTTTCTTTGCCGCTTGTCCTAAGAATAATCATCGCATGATGACAGTGGGGATGTGGTTGTACAATTTTGTCATGATTATTGATGGAAGCTAACTGAGACAGATGGCAATGGACTTCAGAAAAACCCCCAAGACAGCCTAGACAAAAACAGTTACCCAACTACTACTACTTCAACTATACTGCTACTACCCTTAAGGCGGTTTTTGCAATGTGTCAGTGAATTACATTTCCTCAGTATATGTGGTGAGGAATTCAGTAATCTGTGAGCAAGACTAGAGAAGGCCTGACGTCCACCATAGCTTTTTGCTTTGAAGCTAAGTTTTAACAAGACATCAGCATTCTGAGAGCGAAGAGATCCGGCAAGTACTTGTGTACGATGCAGTCATATCATATAGACATACTGGTGTCTGGTACTACGTGTACACTTGCATGTCTAAAAGTATTATGGTAGTCTAGGGCATGGAATCAGTATAGATTTCTTGAATGCAGGTACCCCAATTTGAATAAGTGTACGCTGTCATCTTAATTCATGTGACAATATTTTTGTCACTTTTTTGTTCAATTTTAGCAGAATAACTCCTTGGATTACCTCAGTTTTCAATGTTTTTATATAAAACATAAAGGTTGTGTGACATGAAAATAACATAATTTGATATTTGATGTAAAAAGCATTAAAAATCCAGAAAGTAGCTGCAATTCCCATTGAAATCCATCAGCGTGTATTGACCATTTCACAGGGTAATTTTTGTTTCCAGCTAGGTGGCTATATATCTTTGACAAGCTTAGGAGCATGAAAACTGATACATTTTTAACACTACTAAGCAAATGTGGGTGCATCTCAGGATTTGGAGATACATTGCCTAAAGCTTTCCTGCGATGAAATCTAACCCTAACGGATGCATCTAGTGCTATTTCACACTTGCATCATGAATAAACATGAGCTAAATATGCAAATATGTGACATCAATGAGATGGACATACCATATGGCTCATGTACGTTAGCCTTTGTTTTTTCAACCGTAATTTCAAGGACACTGGTAGCATTGTTATCCCCTGAGGGGTTTATTATGAAAGTTAAAATTCTTTCCTTTAGAAACATTGATATCACTCAGCAAACTGTAAACTATCTGATCAGTAATAAGAGATAATTTATATAAGGTTAACGAAAGAAATCTTAACACTCCACATCATTATTTTGACATAGACAGTGAGTTCCTTCAGAAACCATCAAACTTTGAAGACTATATTTTGAGATGTTGAAATAATTCCAATGGATCTTTCATTGGAGGAGGTAATTCTTTAACTGACAAGTGAAAGAGCTCTTTTTGGTGGCATGTCACACAACCTATAACACTTGTGAGCAAAATAAGAGATCTGTAAGATTTAGCAAATTTTATAAAATAAATATGGGGTGACTGCTTCCTCCCTTTGAATTAACTTACAATATCCACATCATACCAGTTTGTTTCATTGCCAGCCTGTATGAATCTTTACATTGTTTGGGAAATAAACTAAGAAAAATAATCTTGTCTTCATGTATTTGTCTTCACTTTGAAATTGTGTTCTGTCCAGAAAATTATCCATCTCCCAAAAATGGTTGAACCCTAGTTTTTTTTCTATCACACCCTACCCCTTCTTTCATAAAGACCTATTCTGCACACAAAAAGTCACCTTGGTCACAAGAACATAGCTAGGATGAAATTTTTAAGGGGCCTTTGTATCAAATGGGAGGGGGGGTCATGGCATTGATCACTGTCCCTAATTCTTACACGTTTTATTAGGACGCAATTTTTTGGGAGGCAGTGGTGTTGCCAAGGGGGGCCAGGGGCATGGTCCCTCCCAAATTGGCTGTGCCCCCAATGAGATTTTGGGTATGAAAAAAATTATGCACAAAAACACCATTTACTCATATGTTGATATGAAAAAGAGGACCCACTATCACTTAAACATATGACTAAAATTGCACAAAATGTCAAGTTTTCAAAACTGCAATTTTGCAGCCCGCTTTGTGCGCATCTGTTTGTGAAACTGTATATAGAGGACAGTCTTATTGGGAGCTGTAATCCACAGCTATTGTTTCAACCCTTTACTTTCAAAAGCTGTGAGACTACTGGGGCCTTGAGTCCTCTCCCTTCTATACAATTTCCACATTCATTGTCTTTTAGCCAGAGCTTATGTTCAAGAACAAAAAAAACAACTCTTGTTGCCTTTTTCAAGGCGTATCGAATAAAGCTCAGTGCAGATATTCAGAACTTGATTCACTGTCCCTATTCACCCCCATCATTAAATCCTTATTGCAAGTAAGGCTAACACAATGGTCAAATAGTGATTTATATTTTTGTGGCCTACCAGTTGCGAACACGGGAGGCCATAGGGCTATGCCCCTCCCCCTCACTGTTGCCAATTTTTTTTGTTTTAGTTCCTAGAAATACAATTTTTAACACAAATTTTACTTCAAAAGGTAGCAAATGTACCAGATAGCATGTAAGGACACCAAAATTTTCAACAATTTTGAGGGACGCCCCCTCTCCCCAGGCTGGCAATAACACAACAATATTGCATTTTGATGTGCCCCTCTGGTGGACCACTTGGCCCCTGTACCCCCCCCCACCTTAAAAAAGTCTGGTGACACCTCTGTTGGGTGGTGAGGGCTAACAAAACACCCCCCATAGCTTCCATTGGTCACATATATAAAAATAATATCATAGCTATACTTGTCCATTTCATTGTAGCTCTGCCACAGATTCTACGGAGGATATGTTTGATGCCTTATATCCTTCATACCAGGCAGACTTACCTTTGGGGGAGCACTGGGCATAAACTAATGTGGGGGCCCCCTTTGACTATAATTCTCCACAAAACAGTGGCTACCACTAGATTCATTCTGGAATACTCCACCCAAAAAATACAATGTAATTTTGTGGGGGCCACTTTTTTGTAGGACCCCTGGGCACATGTCCTGCTGGCCCTGGTCCTGCTTCATACCCCTGGCCCTTCACTCTATATGACTATATATGAATAGTCAGTAGAGCTTCAAACATGGCACCATGCATTTTGTTGTTACAAAATGTACCCCCAAAACTTTGATTTTGATGCAGATTTTTATTGTACAGGTGTAATGTTCATGAGTAGGACCAGGCTCTTCTACATTGCAAATCTGGTGGAATTGTGCTCTAGTAGCATTCAGATTAGTTTTCTCCCAAATGTACTCTGGTCTGCATGAGCACCTGGCTTTTGGCCCTTAGAACTACTATGCACTTACTTCTACCCTATTCACTTACATTTAGCCCCAGCCGCATGCCATCCCCTAGTCTGGTGTTGTCGTCACCGCTGTATGTGGCTAATGTAAATCAAAGAATCCTCATTAACAAATCAGTTCATAATTGTATAAGAGTATGCAAAGAAATATGAGGTAAATTAAACATAAATATAGAGTAGCCTAGATATGATACATAGTTTTGGGGTATAGCCATCAATCCAAGGTTAAATTCCTAATTACCAGCTCACTGAAAGTATCTCCTCATATTTAACCCAGGCATGAAATGGTAAAATGCAGTCATTGCTTTCTGAATTCACATACCCACGAATGTTTTTTTTTTTTTTTTTCCACAAAGGCCTTTGTTTTGTTCAGCTCTGTGCAAGGCTGTGCAAGGCTTGAGAAAAGGCCTTTGGAAGGAGAGCACAGAGCAAAGAAACTATTTGTTGTGATCACTTATTAGTCAAGGTGTCACTCTACTGGTGAAGATCTTACCATGTACCAGCATGTGAAGTGGGTCATAACATTAGACCTGAATATTACAAACAGGCTAATGAAAAAGTACTAAATTGACTCCATGCAGGTCCCTTCTAGCTTGATACATGTAAATACTAATGGGCAATTTTCTGGCTGGTGCATCTTTCCTTGACACTCATTTTTAGTTCATACACTTAGGGGCCTACATGTGTGAGGTTATGTTATGAGGTTTTTGGTCACTTTTAGAAACAGCATGCATTTCTTCATCTTTCTAGATATGTTGCTGGAATTTTGTGTGTGTTTTTTGCCAAAATGGTATTTTTAGTAGGAAACACTTTTTGAATATCATGTATGAAAATTGATTTGTAAGCCATTTTCTTGATATTTTCTTTGTATTTTACAGTATCAAGTCAGCTTTGCACACATCACACAACCCTACTCTATTTATAGGAAAGTGGTCACATGCTTGTTGACATAGTGGGTCACATTTCTCTCACCAAGATTTTGAGTGCAGCTAATTATCATGGTTCATTTAATGTAGCAGCCACTTTGTTTTCCACTTGGCTTATTCCTTGATAAAAATATAAGAAGTGACTTCAATAGAAGTGGATAAGAAGCAAGCTTTTAGGGAATCTCCATCAGTTCCATTGACTACGGAATATTACCCTTGGACCTAACAGTAGATGCAGTGCTTGTTGATTCCTTGCCGAAGGCAGGCAAGGAATCTATGCGATGGTGTTGTCGTGTGTGTGTGTGTGGGTGATGCCTGCTTGTAAACACGATTTCTCTAGAAGGGTAACTCTGAGGGATCTCATACTTGGCATGTAGATTGCCCTTATTGAGTAGATGATCCCTATTGCTTTTGGTGGAGGTCAAAGGTCATTTGGGGTCACCAGAGTTCAAATGGTAAATACCTTGGAAATTGCTTGTAATCACGATATCTGCAGAAGGATAAATGTGAGGGATCCTGTACTTACCATATTGATTGCCCATTTTGAGTAGATGATCCCAATTGTTTGTTGCAAAGGTCATTTGGGGTCACCAGAGGTAAAAAAGCCATAGTCTTGTGAACACTATATCTCAAGAAGGATAAATGTGAAGAATCACATACATTGTATGCAGATTGCCCATATTGAGTAGATAATCCCTTGCATTTTTTGTTGAGGTCAAAGGTCATCTGGTGTCACCAGAGGTAAAAATGTCAAAATCTTCTAGACACTATATCTCAAGTAGGGTACCAGTGAGGGATCTCATACTTAACAGGTAGATTGCCCATATTCAGTAGATAATCCCTTTAGTTTTAAGTGGAGGTCAAAGGTCATTTGGGGTCACTA
>WURT03077037.1:0-13200 GCA_009936505.3 Holothuria glaberrima | reverse complement strand
CCACTTTATTTCAAATCAAACAATTCTATAGTCTCCCCTTTGCCACGCAAGAATGTCTGTTCTCCAAAATTCTTGGAAAACTGGAAGCATTTTGTACCACTTTGCGGTGGCGTTCATAAGTTACATCCAAAAATATGTACGTGATTGTTGTTCCTGCCAAACATGACATGAACCCACCCTGAAGATGGGTTCGTGACTTTGAAGATGTCTGAAGCGAAACATGAATTTTGCCATTGATTTTCCTACCCACAAATATGTTATTCTTGCATGAGCAAATTCGGGTCACGCAGAATGATAAAACGTCACACTTATCCTAAGGCGGTATAAAATGTGAAGTTGAGTGACATTTGCATGTTAAGCATAGAAAACATGTTGCCCACTGCCCTTGAACTTAGCCTTTTGTAAATTTACGATAATCACGACTCGGCAGTGGAGGATATAACGCTAACTTTAGTTTGATGAACTTTTATGTCAGATTTTAAGAATGGAAAACACTTTTAATCAAGGAAAGGGTCGGGCAGAGGAGGGAATGTGAAAACATGTGGGCGTATGGCAAGCCGTTTTAATATTTAATCTCTATTTTTATGGGTGTCAGAAAATAATGGTTATAACAGAGTAGAGATTTGCAAAATGAAGCGTCTCAGCTCAAAGGTGAGATGATACACACATACGGGGATGTATGGTGCTGCCACTGCTGCACTGCTGAATCTAATGATGAAAGAAACAGTGCTAGCCTATTTGCAGTTTTTTGTGTTAATTTACTTAATCTAAAAATGGAAAATTCTTAAGAATAAATTTTGCATCAAAATGTTACAATAAATTCCAAATTTCACAAGAGTGTATCTCAACACAATCAGCTTACAATTTAAAACTTGATAGAGCGAGTTATTGCAGTCTACTTCGTTTGGCTGATGATAACCTCACAGTAAAATCATAAATGATTCAAATCAACATTAGTTAACGTAGCATATAGAATCATATGTTTGACTTTATTGAGTCAAAAATGATTCCTCATATATGACAAATTACGGTAGTTATTTTTCTTGACTAATCTATTGTTGGAGTATCCCTCCCCCGAATGCAAGAGTAATTTAACCCCAAGCTGGGAAACACTGCTCTGTACATATACTCTTTATCCTAAAAACGACAAGGGAATCGCAAATCACTCAATCTCTAGCTAGCAGTTCACATCCTACTATTTGTTGTACAATTTTTTCCAGGGACTGGGTGCCTCTATCAGGAAAGGCCGTTTGGCAAGTTATGAAGACGAGTGGCAGAACTACATGCATGCCTCATGTTTCTTGCTTTGCTTGCTGTTAGCACGTTTCGAAATGTAGTGTGTGCTTGCTGAGATTATCTTACGTCATGAATCATGGAGTCATGGCTTGAATTTTAGGGTTGAGATAAGTTCTAAAATTCCTCCTCCGACATTTTGTGGACAAGATGTTTCATCCACGGGCCGGACGGAATTAAGCTAGGCAAAGAAGGGTCGGGTAGGGAGGAAAGAATGGCCTTTTTCATAGCGTGGAATCTTCCCCATGTAGCACTTCCTGTTTTAAAAGCTCCCTAACAATTGGGAAAATTAAAGTTGAAAACAATAGACACAGGCATAACCCAAAAAAAAAAAAAACGCTGAGAACGGGAAGACAAGTAACGGTGGGTGATAAAACATGATTTGTTCTGGAATACTTGTCGTGTTGAAGCTGAAACTCATAATAGCATCAGATCACAGATAAATATTGAAACCAATGGTGACGCATGGTGAAAGTACGTCTGGGGTCACGGGAGTAACACAGGTGTAGGCACGTGCTGGGTCAGTCTTCAGTCACACAGCAGCTAAAAAATGTAGAAGATGAAAAATGTGCATTCGGTCAGTTTCCCAACGATCTGTTAGTTCTGTGACGTCATTGACGACACTGTTTACGTCATCTGTAATGACCTGTTTTTCATTATGTGAAATAAAAGGGTACAAGCTATGCTTAGGCTTTCGTGTAAATAAGTTTATTTCAAGACTGTACACTTGTCTCCGTCTATTGCTCAAATTCGGCATGCGGGCTTTGACGACCAATCAAATCCCGTGTAGTGTATGGGAAAGAACGAATGTTTGGATCCATAGCAACCAAACATTTTGTCTGCTTGTGGAAGAGTTCAGGACGCATAAAAGTAAACAAAAAGAAGAAGAAAAGGAGTGAGGCCGAATCACAGCACAATGATCAGGTGACAACTTTCCTTTCTCCGACTAACTAAGGTCAAAGAGTACAAGTTATAATGTGACATGAAAAGCGAAATGTTTGTAACATCGGATGAGATGAAATAAAACACATGATGCAACCAAAACAAACTTGAACAAAAGTAATGAGCATAACGTCTGGGTCTCTCTGGCAGCTGTTTGCACGTAGACCATCTGGGGACTGTCGTGCATGAAGTGCATGGAGATTTCTCTTTGTCAGCGCATTCTCTTCGCCAGAGAGTCGAGGAGAATTTGAATATGGATGTACCCATCTAGACTATCTGTTTTCCATCGTGAAAAAAATTCTTTCAATCACCGATGGAACGTTGTACAGGTATAAGCCTAGAAGTTTACGGGGTGGGTTGAGTGACACACCAATGTGACGTCATTAAGGGCCCATAGCTATGTCATCCTTAACGGAGAGAGAGCTTGATTTTTTGTACTTAGACTAAAACACGTCCAAATGTCGCGAGAACGAATATTTATTCCCACGAGAAGGCTCCGAAATGCTGTCGTGTCGTCGTGAAGTAAAGAATATACTTAGTCAATGTAGCCTACTCATATGATTGCGCCAATGACATAGATCTACTTCTATCATTTCCTCGGATTTGGGACCCTGATTTGAGATACCTTTGTTCGCGATGAGTTATACCTTTGGCCAACGTAGTGGATAAGAATCGAACAAGCAAATATCTGCCGACAGTTGTTTCTGCTTTTTCGTGATCTAAATTGTTCCAGGCAAGCTCACGTGACTTCGTCCCCTATCTATGGCTATAGGTCAACGTCGGGCCAAGATATAGGCTACTTCTAACTCCCAGTCATGGCAGAAGCATACAGGGATGCTTTTTCTGCCATAAGGCCTCATTGCGAACTAGGATAACTTTGGTGGGATCCAAGGGGGAAATCCCCGAAAGGTCTGAGGCTTAACAAAATGGGAAAATAAGCATCGTGCTTTCAATTGTCTTCCGAATGCCACTGGGAGTTCCCCAAGCCCTCCATAGGTCACAATTTAGTTCACACTTCACAATTATCGTATTTCAGTTTCGTCTGAACAGCTTGCAACAGGATGAAATGTAGTTACCGTGGCATGTTACAAATGGTACCGTACTCTGAGTGTTGTATTGCTTTATACATTAAAAACCCCATGATGCCTGCCGTCTAACTTTGAGTGTACACGTAGTTTTTGCTAGACTAATTCACTGGTATTTTTGTTATAATTATGTTCGTTAGTGACAAAACGTCGATTGTGAGGACTGCGCGCGAAGTGCGCCAAAATTTTGCAAGAAAATCATTGACTATGATAAGAATCTGCATGCAGGCTTAGCCAGGCCCGTCCGTGCTGGGATTTGCCTGACAGCAATATCAAGCTCCCCAAAGTGGGGGCAGCAACTCTAAGACTCGACAGATGCGACGCGGTGCCGAAAGGAAAGCGAACACGAAGTTTTAGGTGCGCTAAGGGAGGCGAACATTTTGCGGTTCTATTGAAGAAATTTAGAAATTTTTGGTTTTCAGTAATGAAAGTTGGAAAATTTGGGGTTTCGAGTGAAGAATCTGGCCTTTTTAATATCAAAACTAAGAAACTCGTCATGGAAACTGGTCGTTTTCCGGGAATTTCATAATTTACCTCACTCGTTGAATTCCCAACGACGAAACTAAAAATTGTCCCCGATGAAGGGCAGCCGTTCCCCATCCCCACCCTACCCCTAATTTGACGTCAGCTCTGAGCTCAGCAATGAAAATTTTTTTAATTTTCTTACAAAATACGTTTGCAACGATGGTTAGTCTGAATAAAGAATCTTCAAGAAGGTAGGCAAAGGAGGCAAGAACCTCACATTGATGCAATGTCGAGTTTCTCCTAAATCACGTCTACACGGAAGAACAATACGGCAGTTGTGGAACCTTTACAATTGAATGAAAACAACATGTTTCAAACGGAAAGTGTTGAAGCAAAAAGGGACTGACGATGAAAGCCCACCTAGCGCGCAAAATGTTTCGTAGTTATAGAAAAAAAAAATTGTCGCAGAAAACATGCAAAATACGTTCA
Organism: Holothuria glaberrima; assembly: GCA_009936505.3. Lineage (NCBI taxonomy): Eukaryota > Metazoa > Echinodermata > Holothuroidea > Aspidochirotida > Holothuriidae > Holothuria > Holothuria glaberrima. Next base: position 8,926 of record WURT03077037.1, on the reverse strand, counting down.
TCTTATACGCCTTGTGTGATCATTTCAATTCTTACTCAATAATCGCTTGGAGGCATGCCGGCGTCACTACTCGCGGGTAGTAAAATTTTATTTTCGATTAATTTTTGAAATGGAGGGGCCCAGTGATCGGCACGGGGGACACGACCCATTGCCCCAACCTGGCTAACGGCCTGATCGGGGGGGGGGATGGGTGTGGGGTGAGTGTTACAAACTGGAACTGTTCCAGTGACAGTATACATACCACTATAGGTGGGCACTATAGTATAAACTGCCACTGTATTCTCTTTCAAGTTGATTAACATAAGGTGAAACATGCCAAAGACCAACTTCTATGTAACTCTTTTTATACATTTCAGATTCAGTAAAATACAGTTAGGCCTATGTTGTCGGTAGCGAAACAGGTGAGGACCTCGGTGTACTCGTCTGTTTAGTGATGACAACGTAAAATCGTGTGGAAAATGGTGGTTTCGCAACTTTCGCTTGAAAGTGATGAATTTAACACTATTTTAAGAGGTTTGATGATGGGGCCGGGCTAAAGTGCATCACCATTTTCCTCTGAGAAGCCCTTCACTGAAAGACCATTAAAGACCAATTTGAAGCCAGTAAAGCCATATTTCCATGAGTAACAGAATGTGAAGCCTTATGCAAGACAAACAGGCCATTAGGCCTTGTACCAGAAGTTTCCATCTGAGTGACTACATCTTTTGATTCCACTAAGTCAGGGGGCTCTTTGGCAACTCACTAGTTCCAAGGCGTTAACTTCTTTTCAAATTGAATCAATGAAGTCTAAAAGAACAGCAAAAACTTTTGCCACCGAATTATTCATAAGATGCAAAACTATTGACTGTCACTCATACAGACGTAAAATATATGTAATTAATTGACCGTTTTAATGCTACAACTGCACGGCAGTTTAAAAATTGTCCCCAAATATGCCTCGAAGTAGAATCACAACTCCTAAAGTGATGTTATAGGCCAAGATACAATCGGCTCAAACAGGTAGGTGTTGTCCGGTAACAATTTCCTGTTTCCAAAAGAGTGATTGGCAGTTGGCAGCATAATTTTATTTCCAGGCTGTCAAGTTTGGGGTTCAGCTCACTCTCCCTCACGGGATATCCTGCAGTCAGTCAATCCGCGGGCATGGGAAAGAGTGTATTAATTTTTAGGCCTCGCCAATGGCTAAATGAATCTTTGCGATCACGATGCGAGTGTATGTATGTGTCATGGGTGTGTGTACTGTGTAGATTTCCTCTATTTTTGAGGAGGTCAAATGCCATGCGAGGTCACGAGAGTCTTAAACCGTAAACACGATATTTCTAGGTTAGAAACATGTATACTTTTCATACTTGGCATGTGGATGTACTACAGTAATTTGTTTTTGTAGAGGTAAAAGATTATCTGAGGTCACCAGAGGTCAAAAACCGAAAACCTTGAAAAACACGATATTTTTAGACAGGATAATGGATACTTTTCAGTCTTGTTTTATAGGTTTGTCATCATTTTAAGAGAGAGAAAGAAAGAGAGAGAGCAAACCTATGAGTTTTGTTGGGGGGTCACTGGTTATCTGAGGTCACCAGAGGTGAAACTATGAAAACCTCGTGAACAAAATAGATAGTGGGCAGTACTGTACCTTCGAAATGTGTCGTTCTGTGGCCACCGGAAAATAAGCTGGTAAGGCCGGGCTATATTTTTGTATGCCATTCTAAATGTAATATTTTAGAGAACAACATAGCCTATTATTTTTTTCAAAAGCATAAGCTTAACAGAAATTGGTTATTGGTTATTGGTTATTCTAATTTCAATTTCATAATTCATGCGCGGATGGGGCCCCACCAACTGTGACACCCATTTATAAAAGGAAAATTTTGTTAATATAATGAGGTTAAATTATATTTTAAGAAGGAAGAAGAAAGGGAAAAGAGTTGGATCCATTGAGGAACGACTAAGAGTTTGCGGAATTAAGCAACTTACAACGAAGCAACCTTCCATCTGAGTCCATCGCCGAATACTGGAAGAGGACTGTGGTAACACCCTTTCTTGACGTAATATGCTGGGAATAAAACGCTCGGTTCAGTCAGGATAAAAGAGCGCATTACGACCCCAAGGGTCGTCGAGTGGCAGAGTGGTCTTTTCTGCTGTGCACCAATGTGTTTCACATGTGCGTGGGTTCAAATCCCGCTCGATGTACGTGGGTTTTTCTCCGGGTACTCCGGCTTTCCTCCCACTTGCCAAGGCTTGCCATCAAAATCGGTTGCGCGCCGGACTGAAGCACCTTCGGGTGGACCATTAACTAGCCGACTTTGCTTTGCTTTGCGCCTTGTTTCCCGAGGTTATTGTGAAACAGAGTACTGCCGAAGTGGAGCTAGCTCATACTGCACCGACCCGGCTGCTACGTAACAGTAAAAACTTGTCATGTGACGGACGGATCGGTGAGGCGTGTGCTAAATTTTGTTCTCGACCTCACTGTCTGTCCCGATTGCAATCCGACATTCTTCTTCGAATTCATCGGAAGTACCAAAGTGTCTGATATTTGGAGTGAAGTCGGGGGAAAAAAGGAGGGTCGTCGCGGTTTAGTACGACCGTGGCAGTGTTCAGCTATCATTGACCCAAAGGCAACTCATCTTTTAACAAAGGAGCCTTTGCAAAACAGACGACAGCTCTGTGAACTGGACGATGTGTGACTTACAAACAGTAGATCGAATTTTGAATATATCCACCTCGGCAATGTGCGCGTACGGTTTACCTGCAATCCGACTGCAACCTGACACATCTGACTTCTGATACTGCCAACTCATCCCCGACGAGCAGTCAGGGTGAGTTGCATCACATTCCAATAAGGCTCTTATTGCACAGTTTTGGACATACATTAAGTAAACGATAGTCATCAATAAAGTTCCCGCCAATTCTGTAGCCCCAAATAAAATATTTGTTCTAACAAAGTCCGGAAACTGCAAAAGAAAGAGGCAATTTTTTCCTGACAGCCAGCAAAATTTCCCGACAGACGGCACTTTGAACATTTCGGGGGGTGTAGCACCCCAACCCCCGGTAGTTCCGCCCCTGCATGCTACCTGCACCAGCCTTTCAAAGTGAGCTAAAGAGGTGGATGAATTACTGGAAACGACAGTTGCCTATAACTACAATGGAAGTAACAAGCCTTCTGTCATTCCATGCAGATGCCACTCTCTTTCCCAATGTAAGATAACTACTGAAGATTCTGTCCGTGTTGCCAATAGGGAGTGTAGGGGCGCCAGTGGCGTAGCCACGGGGGGTGACAGCCCCATGAAAGCTTGTCGCTTCCCCAGTCGCCCTTCCCCCCACTGGCGATCTGGGCGAAAAAAATTTCACCCGACTGGGCTACTCAATAATAATACAATAATGATAGACGATTTACCTGTTGTTTGCTCTGAAGGGGGCAATTTGTCTAATAAAACCCCAAAATTTTCGGCGCACTACGCGCGCCGAAAATTTTGGAATTAGAATTAGGCTATTCCAGTATTCAGTATACTGTGAGTTCTATTCAACATAGCCAGATAGAACAAGGTCTGTAAACCTTACAAGTACCATGTAGGTAGAGTACACAGTTTATGTAGAGATCGTAAATTTCATGCAGGGATCACAATTCCTAGTCAACTTGCTGTTCTCTTGTGCTGTACTCTTCTTTGTATATACGGTGCGGTTAGTTGCTGAGCGACTTACGGAGCAAAGTTGGGCTATTACATCGGGTAGTCCAGGTAGTTTCGATACAATAAATGTTCTCTCCGACACAGTCTACAACCCCTACAGATTTTTTTTTTTTTACCAAAAAATTTGCGCGCTTCGCAATGTCACGATTTAGATTCAAAAGAAAACTATCAGTGCGCAACTCTGCTGTTATGCAAAATATGCTCTGCAATGGCATGGGATAGTCAGGCTCCTTCAAATCCCCTTCTCACTACCTGCTCAATATAGGGCTGTCGGAACTTGGGGACACTGGCATGGCCCGGCCCCTGTAGGGAAATTCTGTTGCTACCCATGGGCCGTTTACTTATTTTGGCTTTCAAAAGGGTCATTTCTGCAATAAAACCCAAAGTTTTCGGTACTCTCTGCATACTCTTCCTCGGTTCAGTTACTTAAAGCTAAATTTAGTACAAACCCTTTCCACTTTTCAAATAACTTAATATGTAGAACAAATGGATTTATGTAAATGTAGAGAATTTCATATCATTTTGCTAAACCTACCGTAGTTAATGTTCTCTTGTGCCATTCGTACGATACGGCTAGTGATTCGAGGAGGGAAGTGCAATACAAGTTAAGCAAGATAAGGCCCAACTGACAATTGACCTATATAAGCTTTAAATAAATACAGATTTTTCTAGTGTAGGTTTACCCCCCCCCCCCAAAAAAAAAAAATTCGCGCGCTTTGCAGTTTCACAGGCTATATTCCGGGAAAACATTTAAATCAGCCCATGCCTATATGTTTCTCTAACTATTTTGTGCAATATATTCCCGGCAATATGGCATGGTACACAGGTTTTCTTCAAATCCCTACTCACCAACCCCAAACCAGCATCGGGGCTGTCGTCGCTTCGGGTCGTTGGTCCCTCGTCAGGCAAATCCTAGCGCCACCCCTACTGAGAATTACAAAGAGAGCAATGGTAGGTGAACTTCACAATTTACACCGAACGCAATAGTTATTAATATAGCCTACTAAAGTAGCTGGCATAGGCTAGGCCTAGGTGCGTGGCTATTGTCACTGACAGCGAGTGTCAGTATGTGCTGGAACCTAGCTTAACATTTTTTCACCAAAATTGCACATCTTGATGCCTGCTATCAAGCCTGGCAAGTGCCATTTCCGGCGATCTGGGTTGTATTAAAATATCAGATTTTCTTGGTACCCTCCGCGCCAAGTCATGGTGGCGCTCCGCTTAGATAGTGAACAGGAACCCCCCGCAATCTCCAGCCCCCAAAGCTCCCCCAAACAAAAATCATAGCTACGCCACTGGTTCAGGCTGAGAGATCACTTTCGTGTGTGAGATGTATTCACAACTGGCTCCGAAATACGATGTCAACAGAGAAATTGTCTAACATATCAGTAAACGCCATGAACGCACACACAGACCCCTTCACCAAGACGGACATATCTGCAAGCGATACATGGAACTGCACCCTCGTCGATAGATGGGTTCGTTGTTGTTTGATGACACTAATAAGGCTATTTCTAGAAACTACCAAATTTCTGGAGATGTATGATAGAAATGCCCAGATGAGAAAAAGAAGTTTTGTTTGATTTCTGGGAAAAAATCCGTGCAACTGTCCAATTTGTGGTACTGTTTCAGGCCCTGAAATATGTCAAAACATTTGTCAATTATTGCATCATTTTGCATCATTTCGCATCTGAGCACACATAATTTGAGGGATTAACCTCAGTGCAACAAAGCATTTCTTTCTGCAGGGAATCAGTTGTAAGCCTTTGAGCTTTCTGTTATTATTGCTATATATAGACTTTGGAAGATTTCATTTGATCTGGAAATTCCACAGGTATATCGTTGGCGAGTGGACTCATACCTGGGTAGTGGCGTCGCCAATGAAGGAGCACGTGCCCCCAAAGATTAGCTGTACCCCCTGTGTTCCCCCGACGAGATTTTGGGTATGAAAAAAAATATGCACAAACATGGCGCCATTCACGCATATGTCGATATGAACAGGAGGACCTACTGTCACTTCAACACTTAAACATACGTATAAAATTGCACAAAATGTTCTCAAAACTGAAATTTTGCGGCCCGCTTCGCGCGCATCCATTTGTTCAACTGTATGAAGGACTGTCTTATTGGAAGATGTAATCAACAACTACTGTTTCAACCTTTATTTTCAAAAGCTTTGAGACTACTGCGGCCTTAAGTCTTCTCTCTTCAACACAATTCCCACATCGATTAGCCTATCTTTAGTCAGATCGTATGTTCAAAAACGGCTGAAATTGCGATTTTCGTTGCACTTTTTCCAGTAAATATGAGGATAACTAAATAGCTTTAATCTCATAGGCTAACGTCGGTTTATTTTAGATACGGTACCGTACCGGTGCCTTCAAATTTGCATGGCGAAACTTTGCTCTCCTGTATCCTCGCCGATGGGTGCAGCCAAGCACCACACCAGGGATCAAAACCAGAATTTCCTGGCCCACTTCGCGCTTGCACCAGGGATGGTCTAAGCAGGAGCAAGCCATCCTTTCTTATATATTGCTGAAAAAAATGCAGAAGCCTTATCTGTCATAATTATAATTTTGAGGTACGGTACCCAAAACCCACTGAACTGCATTCAAGCGGGCTTATTTTTCCCGCTAGCCCCAGATCCAGGGTGGAGTAGTCTACCTGACAGCCTGAGTGGGTTGTTAACTCCACATCAGTGCACTGCTTTAAGGTTAAACATTGGCAAGTTCTTCCTTGGCTGTGGTAGAATCGAGTTGTTACTGGGCTCGTAACATGTTTGTTGTTTGTCTTTAGTATTGAGGTTTGGACTTAAGGGCATCTTATGGGGGCCTTAGCTCTCCTTTGTCCTTTAACCTGTTATGTTAACCGGGCCGTGTGAGAGTCACGCAGTGCTGCCACCCCTTGAAATAATTCACTAGATCTTGAAAAATCGACCGTCGTCGCCCTTTTAAGGCTTTTACCGTATCGAGTCATAGGGTATTTAAGTACTTCGAAGCTCCCCTACAGGCCATTCTCGCCCCCTCTCAAAAAATTCCCTTGCTCTACCTTCTTCGAAGCGCCCCTACAGGTCATCCTCGCCCCTCTGACCAAATTTCCTTCTTCAGCCACTGTAGTGAGGTACATTCATGCCTCACGTGCATGAGATATTGCCACCAGAAAATGAGCTCTCCAATTGGTACTGAACAGTAACAAATTTAAGAAAAAAAAAAACAAACAAAAACAAAAAACCAAGTTTAACACTTTTTTTTGTAATGTTACAATAAAATTGCGGTTTGCTTTTACCTAGCAATAGTGTTTAATCATCTATGATGACGGTGATTAAAATAGCAGAACCTTGAAAAAAGATATTCGAATCTTGAAAGATGTTGCTGGTTATCTTGAAAATTTTCATTTTACCGAGTCAGCGGTACGACCGTTCGGGTGGCGGCAACAGTTGTGTTGCGACATCTCGATCTCGAGCAGGGTTGCCAGTTTGGCCTATTACAGGCCAAAAATGCAAAATTGGCCTATTTTGAATGTATTTGGCCTATGCATTTTTGAAACTGCAGGCCAAATTTGATTTGGCCTATTTTTTGGCCTATTTTGGAAAATTCTTACAACGACCTTGCTAAAATGTAAGGTATTATGACAATTTCTTGAAGCGGTACGATATGTTTAGTGCCAATGGCATGGGTAACACTTAGTCCAATCACGGTCCCACGTTACTGCACCACGCGCAATTCTACAGCGATCACAAGTCTGTATAGTTATGACAGCAAGAACACTAACAGGCTCTGCATCAATGTATGTGGGCAATATCCTCCAGATATAATCATGGTAGTACTACTTCTGTGATATAATGCTTATACTAGGGCTACTAGTTTATGCATATAGCATCATTCAAGATAGTATCACGTTTTTCCATCACCATCATGTACATAGCATTATTAATTGTTCTTGATAAAGTTTTTTAATCCGAAAGAAAATTATATGTAAACTAATCTCTGCATAGTCTAGTTTATTCAAAAGCAATAATAACCCATCAACAAATGTTATCTCTGGGCCCGTAGCCACATGGGGGCATTTCGGGGAAATGCCTCCCCCCCAAATATTTTTGCCGCCCCAGATGAAAATTGAAACTGCATAATATTTAATGTGGTGGAATATTTTATGCCCCCTAATCACAACATTTTCCCCCTAATCACAACATTTTCCCCCCAATCACAACACTTGTCCTCCTAAAAATGTGAAGCTGGCTACGGGCCCGGTTATCTCCGTATAGGGAAGGGTGAAGAGTAAAGTTGGAAACACCATTTGGAATATTTTGGCCTTTTCCCCTTTAATTTTGCCAAATTTGGCCTACTAAGTTTGGGAAAACTGGCAACCCAAGCCTGATCTCGAGTCGAGTACGGTATTACAAGCTTCGTGAACAGAACACAAGTCGGATCGGAAGGCTAACCAACTCAACAATTTATGTCAAATTTAATTTCTTCTGAAGAGCCGATTCAGATGGGAAAACCATAGATTGCTCTTGAATGAAAGGTCCACTACTTTGACCCGGCGGCAGGCCGTGGATCGAACCCCTAACCTAAAGAGTAAAGGTTGCCAAGCTTCGTCCGCCTTTAACCCCGCGGCCACAAGCACCGGTACGGCTAGCTTAAGTAGGCCTAGCCTAGTTCTAACCTACAGAAGGCTAGGCTAGGCTACGCAAGGCGCAGAAATTAATATGCGGTAATTTCATCAGTGCAATTGTAACGTCTCGTTATGTAGGCCTATCATCTTCTTTGGATGAACAGTCTGTAGGCCTACATACAGTCAGGGGTGGAGGGAATTACCGTTAGTGCTCAACAAACACTGATATTGTTTCGATACGGGCAGTCCTAGGCCTAACGTTAGGCCTAGTGATATTTAGGCTAGTAGCCAAGTGTTATTTACTAACCTAGGCCAGGGCCTAGGCTTTGCCAAACGGTTAGGCATAGGCTGATCATAGCCAGGCTGCTAGGCTAGCCTAGTACATTTCATCATAGGCTTTAATAGGCCTAGGAGCCCTAGGCTTGGCAAGAATGCCTAGGCTGTAGAACAGGCTTTCGAAGCGGTATAGGCTAGGCCAACACATAGGCTATAGTCTAGCCTATAGCCTAGCCTATGCAGTGTGTAATTTTAACGGTTGTCCGGTCATCCGAGACGACCTGAATTTTCAGCGGACAACCAAATGTTGCAAAAACCTGTGCTCGAGGTTGTCCTTCGGACTACCAAAAATT
>WURT03077026.1:0-13201 GCA_009936505.3 Holothuria glaberrima | reverse complement strand
CTAATTCATGTACATATAAGACTATGGGGTATGCAGTCGAAAAGGCTTTAAAACTCGACTTTTGTGACCCACCTGGGAGACCTGAAAATTTCACATGATGTAGATTAAGTGGAGCAATCAAAAAATTCCAGCGATCCTCGGTTCAATTCGTGCACACTAACGAGAACGGAACCGTTAATTAACGCTAATTGAAAAGACGACTTAAAAATAGAACAGGATGACCTGGTAGACGTACTGATTACGCGAAATTGTTACGTACAGTATACAGTGTTCAATGCTCTAACGAACGATACCGTAGTTGAACGAACGGGGAAACGAAACGACCTGAATGCCTACCAGGCTACCACTGAGAAAAAGTTGCATTCACTACAGAAATAAGACATGGGTTGAATCCGTTTATGGCAAACTGTACCGTTATAACACTGATGGAGGAATTATTGAGGGGTTATCCTGCCGTTAGATCAACGTTAGATATACGTGACATGGTAGCAGTATCCAAACAACACGTACTGTAACCTATTACTGTATAGCACTTGTCTCATGCTAGAAACATGAACTTTACGACTAATTTATCATCGATCAACACAGTGACATGGAATGGTGATCAAACGACTATTTTATATACCCCTCCGCCATCAAGCCCTGCCCCACCTGAAGAAATTAAAATAGCCTTGCCTTAGGCGATAATTGCAACATTGGGGTTACAGATCACCTACACCATATTCAGTGTAGACATAGGAATTCCAGCACCAATCGAGATGTGACACTGTAGCCAGGACCGTAGCCTGGGCGAAATCGCTAGGAGGGCAGTTCATGGCAGCGTCCGGTGGCGTACCTATAGGATAGTTGACACCCAGGCGGATCCTTTCACTGTAATGCAGCCATAATGGGGGGATCTAATCTAATAGGAGAGGTCTAAATGGAGGAAGTGAAATTTATGTAAGGTCACTTCAGTGCAAATTTGCGGTGTGATTGACAAAGCTTTAAACTGTGTTTTTAGAAAGTTTGTCTTTTTTCTATAGGGGTGGAGGTGGGGTGTAAAAGAGTTTGGGTGATACACCCACTCTTTGAGAATTTTTGTGTATGTAAAGTGGCTTAGATGCAAAATGGGGCTATTTTAGAAAGCCTTGAACTGGTCACATGTTTAAAAATTACCACTTTAGTGCCTATTTTTTTTTTTTGACTAGGTGTAATTGGAGGGCCGGGGAACTTATGAAGGCCCTCCCCTTTGAGAAGTTTTTGTCTTATTAACGTTGCTAGGATACAAAATGGTACTGTTTTGTTCTTGATCAAGCTTTGAATTGATTACATTTTTTGGAATTTGTCCATATTATTAAGGGTTTGCTGGCTGTGGCATGGCATGAAGCAATGCCACAGCCAAGGCTCAGTGGGGATCTTTCCCCTCATTTAGTGCGCCACTTAAAAAGGCCACCATCAGTTGGTGCGTACGTAGCGTATATGTCTACTTTTTGTTAAAAGTGCCTCTCAGATTTACGGAAATGACAGCAAAGATCAGCAAAGTTGCATCGCAACATTTTCGAGACTTCATGCTTCAGAAACTAAGAAGTCAACTAGAAAGCCAAAAGGCTAAGTGATTCCTTGCCTTACTATATATTGTAACACGCATGAGTCACCCACATGACAAGCAGGAGATCCCACACAGTTATCCTACTTCAGATATCATGCTAATAATTCAAAAAATTTTGAAACCTTGTGACCTGAAATGATTTTTCACCTTCCCTTTAAACAAAAGCCCAATGGGCATGCTGGTTCCTTGCTGAATGAAATGAAACTCAGCCATGAGCATACCATACAAACATTTTTAGCTTATGTGAAGTATGCCTGTATCTCTGGTGACTGCTACATGGTCTTTAAAGTTGTTGGTAGTGAACGTGTGCTCTCCCAATTTTCAACAAAGTTGCAAAAGACATGCTCTGTACACATCTTGTGTTGACAAACACATTCAAGCATAAATAAATAGCTCTGAAAAAATACATTGGCTATATAAAGGCATTTCAAGGGATATTCAACAGACAGTATACAGTTACAATTTGTTTTATTCAAGTAATCAATCACAATTCATGCACGCTCAAGGATATCTTATCCAAATGGTCAGTAACTTAGTTCTCTTTATAAAACTAATAACCCATGGTAGCATTTAATTTATTTCAATTTACAATTGATGCATGTTCACATGGACGTCCCTATAAGGACAAGGGCTGTCAGTCAAATAAGCTAGTGAACTTCCACAACTGTCCTCTGCTTTGTGGGCAGAGATTGTGCAATGCAAAAAAGTGGTATTTGATGCGGGTTTTCGTAATGGCAGAATTAAGGATTAAAATCATAATAATTTCACGTAAAATTGAGATACATGGCATCTCTGCAAGATGTCCCATTTCTTTCAGGCACTGGTTGAATGTGACCTTGTGACCACTAGTGACCCCAAATGACCTTTGACCTCCACTTAAAACTAAAGGTATTATCCACTCAATATGGGCAATCTACTTGCTAAGTATAAGATCTCTCACAGGTACCCTTCTTGGTACATACTGTTTAGATGATTTTGACCTTTTTACCTCTGGTGACCCCAAATGACCTTTGACCTCAACAAAAAATGCAAAGGATCATCTACTCAATATGGGCAATCTACGTGCTACGTATGAGATCCTTCACCTTTATCCTTCTTGAAATATAGTGTTTACAAGATTATGGCTTTTTTACCTCTAATGACCACAAATGATCTTTGACCTCTGCGAAAAACAATAGAGACCATCTACTCAAAATGGGCAATCCACATGCTAAGTATGAGATAACTCACATTTATCCTTCTGGAGATATCATCTTTACAAGCAATTTTCAAAATATTTATCATTTGATCTCTGGTGACCCCAAACGGCCTTGACCTCCATTAAAAACAGGGATCATCTACTCAATAAGGGCAATCTACATGCCAAGTATGAGATCCCTCGGAGTTACCCTTCTTGAGAGATCGTGTTTACAAGCAGGCGTCACACACGCACATACATACACACACACATACACACAAGATATCACCATCGTCGCATAGATTCTTTGCCTGCCTTCAAGGAATCAAAAAGAAGTAAAGTTTAACTTGAAAACGTATTTAGTAAAATCACTTTTTGTAACAAAAAGAACAGTCACCAAGAATTTAATATACAAGCTCACCATAGGCGTAGGAAGCTATTCGAGACTGGGTGCTGAACCTTGTTTCAAAAAGCCGTCTTGGGGGAGGGGTCTAAGGCCTCTCCTTTGGATATTTTTTGGATATTTGAGGGTCCTTAGATGCAATTTGGTGCATCATTTTGGACATATTTTAAGGTAAATTTCTGCAAACTTTTTACATTTCTTACAGAAGAGACAAACATGGGGTTTTCGTCTGTAGATCTAGGGGGAGGAAGTATAGTTCCACCCCCCACATTTTGTCTGAAAATTTTGGGAAAAGGGAACCTTCCTTATATGACTCCCTGGGTCCTGAGGACCCTAAAAACATAATCAGAACAACGGAGTTTTTATTGTTTTCACGATTTATTTTAAAGTAGTCAATTTTTTTCATTTTTGGTTGGGAAATCTCTGCCGCCCCCCCCCCCCACGCAGGCTACGGCCCTGGTAGCTCCTTATACTTGTATCGAAATTGAATCTTGGAATCCCTCCCTATTCCTCGATATCGCCGTCCCCCACCCACCCATAATCCATATACAAGTATAATCAGACTAGCCTACTGAATGGCAATCTCAGAGAGAGAAGTGTACATAGCTTCTTTTACAAATTGCTTAACTCCAAAGTCTGATTACTCAGCACCTGTTGGAACGCTACAATACCCTCCAAGAATCAAGGTGCCTTGGAATACCTTGCCTCAGGTTTACAATGTTTAATTTAAGCCTCAGGTTTGCAATTTATAATTTAAGCCCCACCCTCAGTCATATGACAAACACCTCTATGTGGCCTGCAACAAGCCTGGGCTTAACACTGACTCAAGAGATTGATGAAGGTTGATCTAGGCCAATATCTAATGGAGGAAATGTTCCAACATTTTGGGTTGGGGTAAACTGTGTGCAGGCCTGCCCATAGCCAAGGGGGCATAGCTAAGGAGGGGGGCTTGGCCACCGAAAAATATTTTGCCCCGTGAAAAGTTTCAAGTTGCCATTGACTTATTACGTTTTTACACATTTGCCCCCTGAAAAATTTTTCTCCCCCTGGAATCCATTTTGCCCCCGTTCAGTACCTTGTCTGGCTACGGGCCTGACTGGGTGTTACTCCATGCATTCAAATTAAAGAAGCAGTTATACATTTTTCAAAGTTCAGTGTAAAAATATATCATGGGAAATGGAAGTAAATTCTTTCTCGTATTATTTTTCTTCTTACTATTCCATGAATTTTTCATCGTTAAATAATCTCTGAAGTCATGCAACTAGTACTTACCTGTAACAGTTTGTAACCAGGTTGTATGTGCCAAGCCTTAGTTACAAACTGTTCCCATGACCTTACCTGTGATGATCATTGACAATGTGACCTCTCCGCCTCAAATGCGAACAATGTTCAATTACATATAACATGTACTGATGCCTTTTAACTTGTCACTGCTGTTCAGTGGTTGCTCGTTGTTTTTGCAATTTCATTCCTTCAGGATCTCTCATCTTGCTCCATTCAACTCGACCATGAGAATTTAAGTTAAAGTTAAAGACATTCATCACCCCAAAGTACATTTTTGGTTTGGGGTATCAAAATTCTCAGTTTGTGACTGCTCTGTGATTGACATCAAAGTTTGAAAATTCAAAAGATGCAGAGTAGCTTACGTTCCTCATAATGAAGAGAGAGTGTGTTTGAATTACACATTATAGCCTTGCATGCTCATCAGGACATGACCTTAAGCTATAAAATTGGTTTATGTCTGTAAAGGGGATGCTTTATACAGTTATAGGAGGAGCTACAGGTACAAGTTTCTTACTTGGGGAAAAATGGGAACTGTCTGGAATGATGAGAATTGCCTTTTAAATTATCTGGAGTTTTATCATTTGAGTGGTAATTATGCCACAAAAACTGTAGTCAAAATACCATAGCTCAACATGTACAATGAAATTGAAAACAAATTCCAGTCTTTAGTGAGCTATATATTAAGACTTTCCACAGTTGTCTGAATCATGAAATATAAATTACATACATCAAATCATCACTATTATTATATAATTCCAACTCATTATTACTATCAAGGACTATTTTAAGTTCATTTTTTTATCAAAATGATATAGACGAAATTCCAGCTACATACTATACAGTTTACAATATTGATGGTTGGAAGCATCCCTCGATCCCCAGACATTTTTTTGCATAGGGTCCATTTTAAAGATTTTTATACTTCTTGATCCTTTTTCAAAAGTGATTCATCTGTAACATTGCTTTGCTGAGAGACATGCTTATCACCATAGTTCATAGTTAAAATCACTCAGTCTGCCATACTTGCATGATGTTGCATCATTTAATGCATCACCTGCTTATACAAATGTTCAAGATGATTCTGAAGTAAAGTCTCCTTTCAGAATATGCATTATGCAGTAAAACATTTTTCAAGCTCATAAATTCCATCGACTACTGCTACGTAAGTCCATGAAAAATTCGGATCAAGATAAGATTTTCATTTTTCAATAAAAAACATTTGACACCGAACTAATTCTACCACTTTGGTGTATGTTATTGCTAATCTGTTGATGTGCCTGCCATTTCTTCCAACGAAAGGTGGTCCAGTTGTTCTACGGTCTGTTATGTGTCCAAATGCCCAGGGTCTGCAAAAAAATCAAAATAAAAAGAAGTAATTTGACGTTTTTATAATGGCATTCAAGAAGATTATCTCAATTTAGACTTAAAGAAAACATCCCACTGATGTAAGAGATCTGAAAGAAACACAGCACAATCAACGGCGGATCCAGAAGGGGGAGGGGGCGATCGCCCCTTCACCCCCCTAGATCGACCAAGAAAAAATATCAAAATAAATAATAAAAAATTAAAAAAAAATAAAATCAGATATAAATGACACATTTTGTGGGATTTTTTCCGGTACATGGGGTATAGTGAGGCATGTAATGACCTCAGTTCAATAGAAACTGAATCACCTGTGGCGTGCCAACTGTAAGAACTGAGCGCTCATTTTTATGTCTGAATTTTGTGTTCACAAAATGCTTAACATACCTTCAATTAAACTGAAAGTCGCTGGAGACAGGCCTAGCTGGCTGACTTGAGGCAAAATGGGGGTCTTTAAGGTAAAGTACTAAATTAGGTCAAAAAGTATGCCAAAGTGTCTAGCCTGTACGAGAGGTCGATTTCACAGACCATAACCATAGGATTAACAAATAGTACTCCTTAAGTTATCATCTAAAAAGTCATAAATCACACCTCACTTAAAGCCATTGGTACTTTCTTTAACACACATTTTATAACCATTTGGAGGCTTGGATCGAGCTTCATTAACGAAATTTATATCTTTTCATATGCCGTAAATTTTCCATAGGAAAAATGTTTGTCAATACAATTCTTGAACAACATCTTGTTTGAAAAAATACCGTGTTGAAATACACTCAGTTCCAGTTAACCTTGATAAGCCCATAAACTAAAGAGGTAGTGAAGGAAAAATGTCCAAAGTCGGTGCCATACTTTCCCTGTTTAATGTTTATTGCCAACTCCTATGACGGTCTGTTCTGTAGGAACATCTTGCCATGCAGCTGAATACGTTGCTCTTACACTTATCATCCATCATTGGCAACCGCCGGGATCCTTCAGTATAGGACATCTTGAGGTTTTTGAACTTGTGACCTTGGTAAGGCCTATATTAGTTCAAAGCATTCCGTAGGCCATTAATTATTTTCCGATTGACGATTTGTCGTGTTCGTGTTCTCGCCTGAATACCATCACTTTATGGTAAGCTAGACCGAGGAGACTAGTAAAGGTACAATAAACGCCGAAATATTACCATCAGAACAGCATAATTATAATTACAAATAGATTTGTACATGCTTTACTTTTAATTTCCTTTAGATGTTTGTAACAAATTAGTTTCACTTTTCATTTTCGCACTACACTGACATTTTTTCCCATCACTTGGGTTGTCAATAATCGTAAACCTCTGTCAACTGGCTGGAAAGCACTTCTCGCTGCCTTGCAAAGGGCCTCCCGGATCATTAAAACTGAAGAGATCACTGCTCCACAGCTCACCTTGGTTTTATAACAGAAGGTCTGATGCATGATATTCACACACACTGCAATACTATAGCCTAACACCACTAGCAGTGCAGCTACAGTAACTGTTTCATGTTCTCGTCAAATTTGACATATAATCATGACTGGTTACCGATGGCAATCTTGTCAGAACTTCACCAGACCCTATGCCTAAATAATGTAGGCCTAGGTCTAGGAGTAGGAGCACAGTAGGGCAAAGCTGCAATTGATCAATGCAACATCTTTTTTGAATTTGCAGCAAGGAAGCTTTTTCCAAAACTATGATGAAATGGTGGATATGTCTTGAACCATTGTAGGCTAACTACTGCAGTTTGTATTGTTTAGACAGCCTATTGTTTCAACACCGAGGTACACCGTACAGAAGCCCTAAGTTACCCATAATACTGTAGTATTAATAATTTCAGTCTACAGGGGCTATGTTTTGTTTGCAAGCAAAAAAAGCTGCTAACGAGTACGTTAGGCATATTGCTTGCGTATAATCTGACAACTTAACTTACCTTCGGTTTACCAGCTGGCTAAAACAGTCTCTTTGAAATAACATTTCCTCTCTTATGCCATGCTCTGCGACGAACGCTGGCTCTCTCTATCGTAAGACTACGTTGAGACTTACGCTAAAGTAAACTAACGTTCAAGTGTAAAGTTTACAATGAGTTAGGCTAAAGCCTAGGCTAGGTCTATTAAACTTAAGCTACACACGTAAACAGTTCCTTGAAGGAGTATCGCAAATTTGGTACAAATGAACCTACTGGAGATCGTTCAAACTTTAATTTTATTGAAATGTTCCAATCTCTGAAGAAATGCCTAAAACAAAACATTTTCACTCTTATTTCTTGTACAACGTATGTGGCGAAACCTAGCTTGCTATTGTCTATCAATTGTAATCAATGGGATAGTTCGAGCGATTGCGGGCATAACATCTTTTCACGACTTATATTTGTTACCACTTTAGCACAAAGATTCGCGTTTACACGCCAGAATATTTTGGCGCCCTATATTCGACGTTGATACGGCCAAATTGAAAGTAAGCCAGCCAGATCAAATATTTTGGTAGTCTCTCTCCATAACACGGCCAAATATTTTGGCACTCGAAATCGCATTTACGGCCAAATATTTAAACACCCTATATTCACGTTGACACTGCCAAATATTTGGTCACTCCATATTCGCTTATTTGCGGCCAAATATTAAGGAAGATCTAATTAAACTCGACAACACGGCATAGATTTTTACACGAAATATGGCTCAACACTACGATATAACTTTTGCGGCCTTATAAATAGACACCATGAAATCATTTGGGCACACCAACATAAATTGGTGTGAACTGTAAAGTGCGTACCATACACACAGAGTAAATACAATGCGCTAAATAAGAATTGGCTTGTTCGGAAATTCCATTAGTGAGGAAAATGCTTACCTTCAATACTAGACGTTTCTATGGCGCTTTTAGTGTTTTTGTTCTGAAATGTGGACATGTTTAAATGACCTGTTTTGTCGGTGCCACGGTGCCAAGTTGCACAAGATAACACTCAAAAAATCCACGCGCCTATATGTGTTGGGTCATGTAAGTAGCATAGGGTTGGACTGATCATCCGTATTTAGTATCGGTACCGGGCGATATTATCCATGTTTGGTCCTGTATCGGTATCAGTAAAATTCTCATCCTATACTTCATACAAATGCAGGCATTGGCGTAGCCAGACTTTTCAAATCTGGGGGGCAAAGGGGGCGAAGGGCATGACTGGTGGGGTAGACTTAGCTGAAACTATAGGACTATCTAGGCGGAGCGCCACCATCGGTTGGCGCGGAGCGTTCAAGAAAATTTTTGGCTTTACAAACCCCTCAGATGACCGGAAACGGCACTTCCCGAGTGTTTTTAAGCTGCACGTACCCAGCCTTGAAAGATGGATCTCATGCCTGCAATTTCTCATTTAATGCAAAAAAAAAAAAAAAAATCAATCTATGAAAAATTGCTAATATATATGTTTCTTTGCGGGCACCGCTTGGCGCGGAGCGTACCACATATTTTCGGCTTTACAAACTCCCAGATGGCCGGAAATGGCACTTCTCGAGTGTTCTAAGCAAGAACATGTTCAGCCCCCACTTCGAAATTCTCCCCCCTTCTTGGAGCTTCTTGGATTTTTAGCCCACAAGTAGACCGAACACAGTCAATGACTTTTACACACAAAGTCAATGCGTCAGTATGTCACAGTGGATATAAATGGAAGTTGATAAATTCGACTCGAGGGAGACAGAGTTCAGACCCTCAGTTTGATGTTGCCATTCTTGGGCTAAATAAACTGAAGATGGACGTACTTGGCAGATAAGTGTGTGAACTTGCTCATAATCGGGTTCTAGTCGTACAGTATGTTTCTAGGACTGACAAAATTGCAATAGACATCTTCATGTAGCCTGAAGACATACATATTTGTCGTGTATTAAAATATTTTCCTCGGTCTGTAATTTCATTTGGGGGCAATTTGGGGCGAGTTTCAACTGCGGGCTCCCGCCCCCCCCCCTCCCCCGCTGGCTACGCCACTGAATGCAGGGCCGGATTTAAGCATTGGCCCGCTGACAGATGACCAGCCGCCCCACGAAAAGTGCCCCACAGAAATACATTGTTGTATTTTTGGGTAGTTTTTGGATATCATCTGTGCTAATTTTCGTTCTGTAGGCTTACGTCTAGGCTACACAGAAAGGAAATGTATGTAGATCATTTTGCGTTGAGGCGGGTGAAGAGTTAGAGTTAGAGTTAGATGAGGTTTTACGACTCAGTTTGTAACCAATTGGTTTAAGTCGGGTCGGCCAAGGCCTTTTTTCCAGTTGTGGCTCACTGGCTTGTTTTCCCTAATCCATTGCTCATGCTGAGCACCAAGCACAATGGCAGTAAGTTCCATTTTTAAAGTCTTTGGTATGACCCGGCCAGGATTCGAACCCCCGACCTTTCGGCTGGAAGTCGGATGTTCCAACCACTTGACCATGCAGTCGGTCAGTGAAAGTGACCACAACCTTTGCCCTCCTTTTTTTGACTTGCGCCACTGTAGTCTTGTGGAATATTTTAATCGAAGGGGACATTAGTTTGTGCCCAGGGCCCCCAAAGGTAAATCCGGGCCTGTACAAATGTTACATTATTTAAGTATACTTGACTGTAACTTCCTCTTTTGACTCATGAAAAAGATGCGTTTGAACGGGTTCAACAACAGGAACCTGGTAAATGATAAATATTGCCTTACTTTCCTTGATATCTGTATCGAATCGGTATCGGCCCACATTGACTCCTTAATGTCGGTATCGGTAATACCGGCTACTTGCCATAACTCTACAACACTAGCATATTGGGTGGGTAAAGAAGATGTACAGAATCTTTACTTTTAGTCTGCACATAACTGCAGCTTACTAAGGACTGGTTCGTAGCTTGAATTTCTTGCCCAAGGCAACCTTCAGTTCATGTACGTCTCTATCTTGTGTTAGGTTGTGAAACTAGGGATAACCGTGACTGTGTGACCTGCTACCTGGCCTCTTTTGCGCCTTTTGAGCCTCCCATGTTCGCAAAAGAAATTATGTAGGAATGACAAGTACTGACCGAAAGATAATGTAAAATAGCTTTTCAGAGTGTCAAAAACACAGAAAAATGACGGAGCAACAGAACGGGCTAAAACATCGCCTTGATGTTGCCAAATCTCCCTCGAGTTGATCACGATAACTCGAGTTCAGTGTTGGAACCAGGAACTTGAAAGTGGGGCCAGATGGGAGGAGGCAGGAGAAAACATTTTGAAAGGCTAAACAGCATGATAGTCACACAATATTATTTTTCTACTTAGGGAATGGCTGATGACAGTGGCCAAGCAGAGGGTTAGATATCCCCCTGCCTTGATGTATCAACTGCAACGGAAGCCTTCTTATGGTTCATTAATATAGTCTGTATTTCACCGAGTGTGTGAATACCTGATTATCGAAGTCATAATAAGCGGTTTCTGCGAGAACGTGATCCACGATATCGAACTTCATTCGTCATTTGAAGACGCACTCAGAACATTTTATTTGCAACCAGGTAGTCAGGAGCTTCAACTGGTGGCCGGGTATCAAAGACGGCAAAAATGGAGCCTACTGTCGCTGTGCTCAGGATCTGCATAGGTCAGCATTTGCATCTGGAGCGCCAGGTAGAGTAGTTGATTATAGTGTTTTAGTGTAGTCTTCTTCACAGGTTCAAGAAGCCATCAGAAGCTCAACGCGAGGAAGCCAACTCTTGCTGGATTCGAAGACAAAGTGAGACCTAGGCCTAACATATTATTTATTGCATTAATAAAAATATAGAGACTTGAGACTTGACTTGGGACTTACTCATAAAGACCTGAGACTTGACTTGAGACTTGCTCATAAAGACTTGAGATTTGACTTGAGACTTGACCAAAAGTTTACAAAAGACTTGGGACTTGACTTGAGACTTGACATCTCTGACTTGGAACTTGAAGATGGAGACTTGTTGACATCTCTGCAGTGAAGTAGAGTTATCAACACTGGTTTACCTAAAGGAACTATGGAAAATTTTCAGAGAAGGATTAGAAAAGATGTTAAACATATGAATAAAGAGTTGAGAAGATTTGAAATAGACTTTCAGGAAGTGAAGTGGGGGTAGGCGGTTCATTTTCGGACGTTACCAAGTCGGAGAACTGCTGATTTTTTTAGGGAATAGTACCTGATCATGTTTTAACATGATATAAGCAAAAGGCTTAAAATTCCTCTCTTTTTGGAGGAAAATGAGTCGTTCTCAAGAAGACATTTGGGTGGTTTTTTGAAAACCAAACTAGACCGGTTTCTATTCTCTTGCTCTATATGGCGGAACTTCATCAGTAGTGGCCTTTAAAACAATGGCGGGAGTTGTCTTGAGAGTTATAATGCAGCTAAAAGTGCATCTAACAATATATCGTCGTACCTGAGTCCTCTGTTTCGTCCAACTCCTGGTCTGGGGGAAACCTTGATTTGACAAGTAAATCTTTCAGATTTGGTGCTCTTTTATAGGCAATAATGGGATGATCGGGAAACAGACGGGATAGTTGCTTGTCACCTGCAATTTGAGTCCAATGTTTCATTAGAGCTTGCTTTAGGTGATATGTTTTGACGTGGGGGTGTAGGTCGTTTTGAAAACGAGTGGTAGCGCTGTTGCTGAATTCTTAGTCGCAAGGAGATTCGTCCTTTCACTATAGTTAATGCCGTGAGTGGCTGAGGCAATCTCCTAAGAAGTTTCTCTGTGAAAGAGTTTCTTTTCCCTAGGAAATCATTTTCGTTACCGCAAAGTCTGGCGTATCTAAGTACTTCACCCTTCATAAAACCTTTAAAAGTTTAAAAATAGTCGCAAAGAACTGTAAAACTAGCGCAACTGTGTTTGAGATCTTACAAGCCTACTTTGGCTTCACCCTTTGTCCAATCAGCATTCAAAAGCTCTGGATTTTTCTTTCACGTCCAGAGAGACGTTAATAAGCTGAAGAACTCGCCTGCGGAATTCAAAAGGCAACAAGCTGTCTCTCTGAAATAATGCAAGGACCGACCGGGGCTCGAAAATCTACAACGAAGAGGCAAAGCGACTCGTTCTTGGACATTATCTCTGATCATTGGCAAAAAGAAGACTGAATTTTCAGGTATATAAAAGCTCCTTTCTGAAATTTCTCCTCTTCTGCTACATTAAAAGCTTAAACTATAAGCCAAATGATCGTTGCTTCTTAAAGCAAACAAAGATCTCGCAAAATCTATAAAGGGAATTTGTAGCAGACAGTTTCTGCTATCACTTGTTTACCAAGTTAATTTCACCTTTTCACTCACCTGTATGCAAATTGCAGAGATGTATTACATAACTTCCCTCTTGCTAGTAATAAAATATAGCAATAGACTCTCACTCACCTGTATGCAAATTAGTTTATTACATAACTCTGGCTACCTAGAATAGATCTAGACTCAGTCT
>WURT03077015.1:0-13201 GCA_009936505.3 Holothuria glaberrima | reverse complement strand
CGGTTGCGCTTGTGTTTCGCGCAACTGGTAGGACCCATATCAGTGCGCCCTCTGTTGATTTTCGCTCGGCCGGGCAGTCCCATTACACGCAAATTTCGTTAAACATCTTTTCAATATTTAAGTTGATAAAGCAATATTCGAAACGAAACTAAATCGCCGAACCGGCCAAGGCAACGAAATACTCTCCCTTCATTATCGACTATTTTCACCAGGGGCGTAGGCTGGTCTGAGCCTGGGGAGGTGTGACATTTGAGGAGATGGAACTCAACGAGAGATGGAGCCAGGATTTGCCCAATGGTGGGCCAGACTCCCCGACTGGGGCCAGCGACACGAAGCCCCGACAACCCCGATTTCGTTGGTGAGGTGTGATTTGAAGAAAACGTGCACTATATGTCATTGCGGGACATAAATTGCATAAAATTTGTATATACCAGAGGAAAATACTTCCGGGCTCATATAATGTTTTTCCCGAAATCTGTGAAGCTGCAAAGCGCGCGAAGCGCGCCAAAGTTTTTTGGGTTGGAAAGAATCTGTTATTGTTTAAAGCTTATATAGGTCAATTGTCCGGAACGTTCGGCCCTATCGGGTACAACTTACATTGTTCTTCCCTCCACTTCCCTTCGAGCCACAAGCGGTACTGCTTGACATACACAAGAAAACCTTAACTAGGTTTAGCGAAATGAGGTGAAATCCCCGACATTTACATAAATCCATGTATTTTTATTAAGTAGCTTGAAAAGATGGAAAGGGTTTGTACGATATTTAGCCGTAAGTAACGGAACTGTGAAATAGGCTTAGTGAGCAAAGTGTACCAAAATGTTTTGAGTTTTATCGCAGAAATGACCACCCTTTGAAAGCCAAAATAAGTAAACCGACCACGGGTGGTGACAGAACTTTCCCAATAGGGGGCTGGGCCATGCCAGTGACCCCAAGTTCCGACAGGCTTTGGGTCGAGGGAGTGATGAGAAAGGGATATAAAGGAGCCTAACTGTAGGGGTTGTAGACCGTATAGAGGATAACATACAGTATGTCGAAATCACCTTGACTACCCGATTAAATAACCAAACTTTGCTCCGTGAGTGGCTCACCAACTGACCGTACCGCATGGCACATACCAGAAAACAGCAACTAGGCTTTGCGATATGGGATGACATTTACGACCTCTGCATAACCTGTATACTCTGCCTACATTTTACTTGGTAAGGTTGACAAGACTTAAGCTATCTAGCTATGTGTAATAGAACTATTAAAAAAGTCGAAGTGACTCTACTGCGCGCGTAGCGGGCCGAAAATTTTCGGTTCTTATTAGAGAAAATGTCCTCTTGGGAGCAAAAACGGGTAAACCGTAGTGGAGACTAGTCGCCGTCTTGGACTGCATACTTAATCGTATCGATCGACTCCCAAATTCACTGGGGGCAGCCTTCCCCGACGGTGGGCAATGGCATCCTTTCAACGCAACTAGAAACAGAAGCGATCCCCTCTACAGCATGGGACTTGTCACAATCCACGACGTTTACGCAAACATTGTTAAGTCTGGCCTTCCTTTCAAATGTTCGAGGTTCACCGACTAAATATTGACGCTAGATAGTGAACCACCTACCCTTACTTTACTTTGCTTGTATGGACATTTTAGGTAGCACACCACCAATTATTCCTCCATTGACTTACACACTAATTTGGGTCCGTTTCGTGTCCCCTGGACCCTTGGAGAAGTTTTCAACGGGCACAAGCTACCCTCACATGAAAGCTGACGAGTAGGCCTTTCACAACGATTTCAAATTTGTGTACCATGACGGTAGAAATTTTGAGCTAGAAAGGCCTGTATAATGGAGTGGTGGTTTTTACTGTTTTACCTGTTTCGTTTACTCATTCAAAATGCCGTTTTACATCGCGGAAGGATATATTGCAAAAAAGTGCCTGAAATACCTTCAATTTTCTTTATTTTTGCAGAATGAGTACTTCAACTCCTTTCCTACCATATACACATCATAAACAGAACACATCGCTTCACTAACATGGTCTAATCTGTCCCCCAAAAAGTTTTTCTAGGATGTTAAATTCGTAGGGTAACCTCCTCCGCTGGGATTCCCATTTGAATTACGAGTACTGGAAAAACTGGAAACGCACATATTATTTACGCACAAAGAATTTGGAAGGGTGAAAGTTGTACGAATTGTAGACGCCAGAAGTGCTCATGCCCGCGTATTTTAAGCGTATTCTGTTCTACGCACAGTTTAAACTCAAAAAACTCATAGTTTTTGCATTAAATTTTGTTTAAGGGCTATGATTCTGCACCCTTAGGTTAACTAGACTTGAAGTTGTATTCACAAGTCAGAGCATATGCCTGCTATGTATGGCCTCACATATACTGTATTATACAATGAGAATCAGTGTAGTGTATACTGTACATGCAGTTTCATATGTATCTATATATATATATATATATATATATATATATATATCCCCTATATACCACTACACACAGACACTTGTGCAGTACCGAGTGTGTTACTCCAAGAATAACACTATTACGTAATACTTAGGGTCGAATGCAGTGAGAGTTGGTGACAAATTGATATGACTCTGTGTCCTCGGGCAGCAGGTTTTGTATGTGGATAACCTTGTGAAAAAACAGTTCTACTCAAGGAAGGATTGGGAAGTCAGAACTCCATCTGTTGCAACTCCCTGGAAAAATTCTGTCACTACCCATGGTCCGTGTACTTATTTTGGCTTTAAAAAGGGTAATTTCGGTAATTTCTGCAATAAACCCAAAATTTTCGGTACGCTCTGCATACTCTTCTTCAGTCCTGTACATATAGCTAAATTTAATATAAACCCTTTCCACCTTTTAAGTATCTTAATAAGTAAAATGGATTTATGTAAATGTCGGGAATTTCATCTCATTTCGCTAAACTAGTTAATGTTCTCTTGTACCTGTCGTGCGGTACGGCTAGATTCGAGGAGGGAGATTACAAATATAAGTTATACAAGATAAGATCCAACTGCCGGGACAATTGACCTATATAAGCTTTAATAAGTATAGATTTTTTTAGTGTAGGCTTACGCGAAAACATTTTCGCGCACCTCTCGCGCTTTGCACTTTAACATGTTAGATTCCGGGAAAAACATTAAATCAGCGCTAATGTTTCTCTAGTACATACAAATTTTTATGAAATATATGCCCGGCAATATGGCATGGTATAGTACACAGGTTTTTATTTTCAAATTCCCTTCTCACCAACCCCCCATCAGCATCGGGGCTGTCGTCGCTTTGGGTCCCTGGCCCGCGTCGGGCAAATCCTGGTGCCACCCTGCTGTGAATTACTAAGAGACCAATGGTAAGAGAACTTCTCAATTTACACCAAATGCAATATTGCCTGTAGCCAGCACAGACTAGGCCTAGGTGCGTGGCTACTGTCACTGACAGCCAATGTCAGTATGTGCTGGAACCTACCCTGCCGTTCCCTCTTGAGAATAAATCATTCTTTACATTTTTTCACCAAAAATGCACATCTTGATGGCTGCTATCAAGCTTGGCAAATTCCATTTCCGGCGATCTGGGATGTATTAAATTCACAAATTTTCTTGGTACCCTCCGTGCCCACCAATGGTGGAGCTCCGCTTAGATAGTTAACGGGACCCCCAAAATAGCCTTCAGCCTTCAGAGCCCCCAAACGAACAAAAATCCTAGCTACGCCGCTGCTGGCTACGCCACTGACACTGACAAGGCGCCATAATATGAAATGTTCAAGTCCCCCCCCCCGCCAACGCTCCCCCACTAAAATAATCCTGGCCACGCCACTGAAAACAGAGCATAAACAATACTGATACACATAACAAAATAGCAAGAAATCATTTGAAGGACACTAGAAAAACAGAAACCTGTTAACTAGGCTAGCGGAGTTGTAACCAGGTCATTTTTTCTCAAGTCAAGTCAAGTCTCAAATCATTTACCTTCAAGTTAAGTCAAGTCACATGTCATAATTTTCAAAATTAAAAAAAAAGTAAACCTATATCCTAAACTGCAGTCCCTAGATATGGAGATCAGGTGAAAGATCCTGAAAAAGTTTAATCCGAAAAAGTCACACCTTGACATTTTTTGGGGGGCGGGGGGGGGGATTTACGAAATAGGCCTATGTTCTGTCCATATACTAATTAACATCCAAGCAACAACATCTCAGGACATTTCATTTGATGACGGGATCATATAAGCTTAAGGCACTTACTCTTTGTAGCTACATTATGGTTAATAAGAAAAAACTAAGTTCTTATGTAAATGGAATCGTTTCAAAAGTAAGGAGGGTATTCCTCAAACACAGCGTCACTCAACATTTTGAGCTTTATGGGAAATTATGGCTACACTGCATAATGTATCTTTTTCCACGTAATAATAGGTTTTCTGTAAAACTGTGTAAAATTCACCCACTAAACTGAATGTATGCTTAAAATGTTAAGAAAAAGTGGAAGTATGCCTGCTGTTGCTGTAAAAGCTTCATGACGAGTAAAACCATATACTAAATTATATTATCGGAAAGATTTCACAAAAGTTCTGAGAAAGCAATGTTGAGGACGCCATGATTCCTTCTCACATAGAGCAAGATGTACGTGTATGATTATGGAGGACCGTACGTCTGCATGCACAAATATGGAAATTTTTGGATGACGGGGGATTTTGCTTAAAATGAGGAGAGGAAAATGTTAAGGGTAGCAGGGGCCTCTTGAAAATTAATATTCTTTATATAAGCAGGAGCTTTGAAAGATACAAAAAATTTCCAACTGTGCTCTCGAATAAGTTTCATAAAGTGGAGATAAAATGAGGTCAATAATCTTGGTCTTATCTTTATTGTCAGGTGCCAGGAACTTGGGTTTGAAAGCGTTTCATTGTTTGTTTTTGTTTTTTTTTTCTTTTTTTTTTTCTTTTCTTTTCTTGGGGAGGACACTCACAGCTCATGGGGTCATTACTCCTTCTACGATCGCAAGTTTCGGCTTTGCCATCACATAGTGTTCCCATCAATTTTAAGTTCCCTTAATCCACACATACAAAAACCGTATTTTTTACCCTGTTTTTCGAAAACCATGTAGTTTCATATTCTTGTCACTCATATTTTATAGACACGGGTCTGGTGTTCCTTTATTTTCATTTATATTTGTAGGCATGATCGGAGGGAGTTTTCTTAATGCCATTCTGTGCAAGCAAGGATAACCTCCTGATGCAAGGACATGAAGGGGCGATGAGCCGAAAAAGATTGGGAAGCACTGGTTTAGCCTATACTTACTTTAAACGAGACGTGTGTTTGTAATAAGGGGCGAGCCTTGCAAGGACGGCCTACACTATTTGGGTTTGGATAATATATTCAATTATGGTGCTACATTATTGTTGTCCTTTTGAGCCCCTGAGTGTCTTTAAGTATCCGTCTTACTCACTGCAAAATGCAGTCTGGAATAAATGAAGGCAAAGTTTGAAATCTGTTGTTACTAAATTTTGTGGTAAAAAATTTCATGCTATATCAGCGACAACGTTTTCATTTAATATCACCAAGTCATTTGTCTTCAAGTCAAGTCAAGTCGTAGGTCAAGAAAAAGTGCCACTCGAGTCGTACTCGTGTCCAAGTCAGCGACTCGAGTCAACAACTTTGTAGGCTAGTGACCTAAAGTGATATTTTTCCCACTAGAAGGTGCTCTCTAAAAGAAGCGAATTACACTATATATGACACTCTATTCTCATTGAGAAATTTTGTCTTTGTGAAGTGGCGTGCATGAAAAATGATGCTATCTTTGGTAAAGCTTATTAAAATAGAATTGATTACATGTTGAAGAACCCTCATTATTTGTATTTTTTTGTATTTTGGAAGGCCCAGCGGTGTAAGGATGTTACCTCAGGGGGAGGATGGCACCTCTACCCTTTGAAGAATGTATTTGTTCAAAGATTTCCGAGATCTAAAATGGTGTTATCTTTGAGAAAGCTTTGGACTGATGATATGATCTGAAATGTTATGTATTGAATTTGTCGGATATGGCATAGCATCCGTGCAGGGCTGGTAAGCGGTGCGGGCTTACCTCTAGCGCTCTTAGTATGCCACTATGGAACCACCATCGGTTGGCGCGTAGCCGTAGTGCAGGCCTGCAAGAAAATGTTCGGTCGAAATGTCTCCCAGACGAGAGGAGGGATAACACATTTTAAACCTTAAAAATTGCATCTAAATATTCTTTCCTTTTTAGATTTCGTGCTTTAGAAACAAACTAAAATTTCACGAAGGAAAGTTAGATATGATTTAACGGAAAAAACGTTTACTCAAATTTAAGGGTATCTTTAAAGTATATCGGCACAGGGCTTTTTAATAGTTTTTCTGAAGACCGTCCAGCAGCCAGATAAATCAGCTACGGGTCAAATCAACACAGTAGGATCGCCTTCATGAGAAAGAGTTGGACAAGGGAGGGGTTACATCTCTCCTTGAGAAAGTTTTATTTATTTTACGGTATAATATAGTGAAGTATTTTACATTTCGTCACATTTAGGGGATACGTCAGTGACTGGTTCAAGCAGGTTCGAATCGGTCCAGCTACAGATTAGGAAAGGCCTCAAAACAAGTGTCCATTACACTGAAGCAAAAGTCGCGAACGCGGAAGCCAAGTTAACACAGTGAATCAAACATAACACATACCAAAAAAAAAAAAACCGCCACTCTGTTGTTATCTTTTGGAAAATACCTTGGCTCTTGTCTAACCTTCCTGAACCACTTTGCTAAAAATGAAACCAGCTACAGCCTCAAAGTTCTCCCCTCCACCTTTCAAGCCTGAAAATACCCCTCTTCCTCTTCCTCATTAACCACAATTGAAATGTGTTGAAACCGATATTTTGGGGGCCCTTCAGGCGCACTGGTCCTTCCCAACAATCTGGGAAATATTTTTGGCAAGTTTATTCACAGCAAGATACGTGCCAACCGATGGTGACGATCCGGTAAGAAAGTGTCATTGTAAAGTTCCCAGTTCCCACCGCTACAAATTCATTACAAGGTGAATGATGTTCATCTCTTAAAACCAGCCTGAGATCATTACCCGCCCGCAATGAATGGCCCAGGCAGGGGGGCAAATACGGGTGGTGTGGGGGTGACACCGCCAGGGAAAATCAAAAGTCGATCTCTGAGCGCCAAAAAGTCGGTCTCAAATCCAGTTCAGTATGCATTTGTTACAATAGACAAGACATGAACAACACTTGATACCTTACTGAAATTGAAATTCCGGCAGAGATGAAGTAAGGTGAAAAGATTGCTCGAATTTTCTGTGGGGTTCCCGAACTTTTGATCGAATGCTTGAAAAATGTGCAAAACTTTTCGCGGGCATTGTGCGCATGTAGTGGGTTATTGGTCTACTTCATGCACCTGAACTGCAACGCATTTCGGGCAAATTTTTTAGATTCGGGCAAAAAAGTTTCTGCCCCCAAATTGGGAGAGTCCCGTACGCCTATGATTATTACAACCGTCCTGTAAATTGCATTGGCGTTGCCAGAGGCGGGCAGGGGGCCATGGCCCCCAATCAAACTCTTAAAAAATATTTTTTTATAATTTTTGTAATGGAACAAAATTGACTTCAAATGATGCTAAATGTTGCACCACATTGCATCTGAGGGTCAGTTGTTAAAAACTACATTAATTTACATGAAGGCAAAACTAATACAGCATAATGTGCAAACCAAAAGAATGATTAGAATGTGATGAATTATTAAAAGTACCCATACGCAAGTCTTTAATCAACTTTTACCCAGGTTACACAACATTACATGAATTCTCAGCATAAAATACTTAACTTGCTTAAATCGAGCTACATGCATTTAATACAATATTCTGGTTTCAAATTTACATTGTCTAAAGTAACTATTTTGCCACCGTTTCCTAAAAGCGAACCCAAATAAGGTGATGATGATTTATTTCGATGAATGGTGATAGTGAAATATTTGACGGTAGAAAGTTCAGCATTGCCATATAAACATAGTCATAGGAAGTCGGGTGGGGCTTTAAAGCCACCCAGCCAGAAATGTGGGGCGGAAATCTGCTTCAGACCCAATTTTTCAGGACGAAACCCCTTGCTGATCTCTCTCTGTGAAAAAAATTTCAATAATTTTCCTAAAAATTAGCAAAACATGGCGCACCAAAGACCCTCAAACATTAAAAAATCTCCAAAGGGGAGGAGGGCAAACCCCCTTTAGATCCCTAACCAGGACGGCGTTCCCACATCCCCCCCCCCCCCAGCTGGATACAGTTCCCAACGTCTATGCATAGGGAGACTAATATATATTCAGAAAGCCAAAAGGCGTTGTGATTCCTTGCCGTAGAAAACGTTGGGATGTTCTTGGGAATTCCTGGGAAATTTTGCTTTTCTACCTCTGGTGACCCCATGTCACATGTAAACATCAACTGCTCCCAATAGTTCTTAGTTTGAAGGTTTAATTGTCTTGAAGAGTAGAAAATTTATCTCCAAAGGACGGTGCCAAAAACTAGAGCTGAATGGATCAACGAACCCATAGGCGAAGGAAGCTGTTCGAAACTGGAGGGGGAGGGTGAACCTTGTTTCGGATCACCGTCCTGGTGCGGAGTCTAAGCGGAGGGGATGTCCCCCTCCTCTTTGGAAAATTTTTGGATATTTGAGGGTCCTTAGATGTAATTTTGTGCATCACTTTGGACAAATTTTAAGGTAATTACTGTAAATTTTGACATTTCTTACAGAAGAGACAAATAAGGGGAAGCATAGTTCCGCCCCCACATTTTTGACAGGGGAGCTTTAGCCCCCAGCCCAGCTTCCTACGCCGACGAACCAATTGGGGAATTGAGTGATTCAGCTCTCCTCCATATTTGCATAGCTTCCATGGTCTCCCAAATTGTTATATTGAAAAACGTCCTTGGTTCTTTGACACCCCTCGGACTTCTTATGGTACGCTTGTAATAATGAAGGAAAAGGATAGTCCCGTAATAGCAGCGTTACAATAGTTAATACCCTTTTTCTCCTCCTTTCAATTTCCACAGGATTTGCTTAGATTAGCATTCCAACGGGAAATTTGGAACCTTAATCTTGACAATAGTCTGTATCATAGCCGGATTTAGCTACAGGGACCCGTAACCTATCATATGAGGGGGCCCTTTCAGAGTCATTTGCAGTGACAGTGTTTGTGGGTGAGACTAATACGTGAAACTCTCTGTTTGGCACCGCCACCATTGGCTTGTAGCCTACCAAGAAATCGTAGGCAAAAAATGTCAATGCCGGCAGATCACCGAAAACGCCATGCCAAGATGATCCCACAGAACTGACGGTCATAAGAGTTGGCAATGAATAGGGAAAGTCTGGCAATGAATAGGGAGGATATGCCCTTCACTGCCACTTAATTTTATGGCCTTCTCAAGGTTGACTGGTACTGGGTATATTATGACACAGGGGTTTCTTCAAAAGACCACATTTGCCAATAATATTATTGACAAAATCAGATTCTATGGAAAATTTACACCTTCCTCGATCTAATTTTCGTCAAATTCAGACCCCAGAACATTTTAAATGATAGAAGAAAAGTAAGCAATAAATCACAATAACTTTACACCTGTTCGACAACTATAAAACTTACTCCCTGCCGTCAAGAGAGTTGGTACCATATTTGTAAAATGATCTACTAGGGCAATACAACTCAAGTGGGAGAGTAGGTACAGCTATAGAACACCTTCTTTGTGAGGTTTGTTTTATGATAGATAGATTTTAGGCTGACGGGTATTTTATTGCTTTGTACGACTGTGTCTTCTGTGATAACAACTTCTCATGGCCATTCTCCATGCCTTTCAAATTTGCATAAGACTTTTCTTTCTTTCATGATTTGGAAATTTTTATCCCACACCTCTAGAGGGGTTATTCGGGGAAACCCACACTCATTTCATTCCTTTAAATTATTATGTAGGTGAAAAATAGAACTCGACATATAACCTCTGCTGTATTCACTTTTGCAGTGTGTTAAAGAGAAATCCGAAGGTAATATATACACATGTCATTGGTATACAGAAAAAAATGAAATTGGTTTTTAAAAGTCCCAGTTCGTGTAAAGTGCAACAAAAGGGAGAATCTGCAGGTATTGTAATCGTTATCAATAACCACAAACTAGGAAGGTGTTAACACTTCCCTGCACATACAAATGCACTCTTAGGCATTCTGATGGGAGTCGCAGCATATGACTATATACATGCTCAAGAAAGTCAATACCGAGAATTCCACTTTCCGGTAAAGGACCACTAACTCTAGTCATGTTGATAAAAAAGGTTTAAAATGAAATGTGTAACTACTGAAAATAACCAAAATACATTCATGATTCAGTTGCACGACAAGGTTCGGTCGAAACGGAAAAATGGTATTTGTTGGAGCTTTTTACAAATAGATACCTAATGCATATACGGCACAACACCAGTGCTTCTCAACCTATTTTTTATTTTGCTACTTGGTTGAAAACTTTTTCACATTCTTTCCCCAAATATGTTTACGAAAACTAAATATGCTTTTTCTCCATCGTCTTCTTTCCCATGCTCGCATGAAAGCGAAATCGTGTTTATGTAACTGTTGGTTCCGGATGTACGATTTTGAACAAAAAGTCGTTGCAATGGGTTTAATGTCTTACTTTGTGAGAGTGAAGATTAAAGGTAAAAAGTCTACGAAAGAGGACTGCGGGATTCCTCAGAAAATTGTTAAATGAAACAGTAGTTGACGCGAATGTGGCCTCTTTCCCTATATGACGAACAGTGGCAGATATACTGCATCAAGAGTCGGATGATGCAGTGGGTGAGAGGAAGGAGAAGAGGTTGAATTATTCTGAGGTTTTTGGGGGTTAAAATCCTATAGAAGGTGATATTGGGAGGAGTACTCAGAATGGATGCACTAGAAGCGCGCCGAAAAATGGCATTTTTAAAATGTTTTAGCAAAATAGGTAATGGAAATATTAAAAAATACTTTGAAGGAGGGCAAGGTTGCCGAAACGCCCACCACTGCATGCAGATATTCCATATTGCCAGATGTAGACCTTTCCGTGCCTTAGAAATTACTTTAAAAACATCTTCACATCTTTACACAGACCGATGTGATCAAAATTGTTTGCAAAATTCGAGAGGGGCAGTAACCTTGCCAGGCGTGCGACCATGGGTATAACTATGACTCATATACTGTTCAAGATGGCAGAGACGGAAAGTGTGGGTCCTCCCCTAAGAAAACTTTAAACCTGAAACTGCCAGATGTGAATTTCCTGCCGATGGCTATTAAGGCACTCAATCTGTTAATGGCACTGTTAATTATTTAAAGTGGCAAATGACTACCACTATCCATGCATGTGCATGTCAATATGAACAAACCAAAAGACAACACAGTTCATCGGTCGGAATCCAGAATTTTTCACACAATCAAACCATCTCCATTCCTCCTTCTCAGTTGACCCTAAGGTTTCTGGAATCTGACTGAGAAGCACTAACCTACCCAAAGGGCCACCATGTAAGAACTGCTTAGCGCATGGAAAATTTTGGGCAGAAGTATCTCCTTTATTGTCGGAAATGAACCTTCCCACTAACTTAAGTGCAGATAATGACCGCCTTTTGATTTGAGTATTATGTTAATAAGGCCTTAAAATAACGTGATTAGATCCTTTTAATTGAAAGTAATGTAGATTATACAGCAAATATGAGAAAGTACGAACACAGCTCTAGGACATGCATGAATCCCCACGTGCCAGTATTAATACAATATTTATATACTCTACGACAAGTTAACCATACGTCATAACCCACAATGGCATACCTCAGTAGCAGCTTCAGTGGTATACACTATCATTAACTTAAAATTCACGAAATTTCTTAACATGTGACGTTATAGATTAGAAAATCAAGACAAGTGCTGCAGAGATTGTATTCTGGTAAGAAAGACAGGTAAGGATATCTGTTTTAACTCAGAAGCAGATGGAAAAGCTAAAAGGGCGACTTTATGGAAATTTTCGGAGGGCCTACTATCGGAAGGCCCGTAACATATAGGTTGCTATAATTATTGGTTAAATCCGGCTATGGTCTGTACAAAATAAAATTAATTTAAACGGGGAAAGGAAATTTACAACAGCAACTTCAAATCTACCTACAAAGTACAACTTTCTTGTCCCGTATGCTATTTCATAGCACATCTTTGCCTTGTGTCATGTATATATCCACTGGTTTGACTGATATATGTGTCGCAAACTTTAATGAGATTTTCATACTTTTTTGGTATCTCAGCAGTATATATAGTTTTACATAAATGACTAGCTGACTAGTCCTCTTTTCAATATTCCGATTTTAACAGTTATGAAATCTACTACAGAAACAATATAATAAAGTAGTAAAGATACGGTCATAAGAATGTTTCATGAAACTGCTCCTTTTCTCGGTGGCAGAAATTGAAAATATACACCAGCATTAGCTACTCGAATTGTCAGACTAGAGAAATGACAGGTTATTAAACAGCCATGTGAATCTTAAGTAATCTCATGTATGTTACTCCAGATGTATTCTATCGGATCTCAATACTATCCAAACTTAAAAATGGAACGAAAAGGTGGTAGCATTTAAATGTAAGTAATAAACTGCAGTAGTAAACTAAAACCAGGTATACAATACTAAGTAC
This sequence comes from Holothuria glaberrima, assembly GCA_009936505.3. Classification (NCBI taxonomy): domain Eukaryota; kingdom Metazoa; phylum Echinodermata; class Holothuroidea; order Aspidochirotida; family Holothuriidae; genus Holothuria; species Holothuria glaberrima. The sequence goes on along the minus strand of WURT03077015.1, from coordinate 547 downwards.
ATATTGGTATGCTTATCATATTTTTTAAGCCAACTAATGATTCTTATCTATCTTCCTTAGATCATGTATTTCGAAAGACATAATTCATTACTTCAAGCTAGACTTCATGAACATCCGTGTAGCTTTCTTCATCACCAATTGACTATGCATTCTCTAAGGGGCCCCCTACAGATCCTTGGTATTCTCAAAACAAAACTTTACTTTTTTCCATTGAACAGTTCCCTTTTGGCTTTTTCCTGTTCTTTATTTTCAGAAGCTGTCTGTGGTGCTTTCTTCGTGGACATACCAAGACTGAGTGGTTCAGGCTGTAAAATTGAACGAAATAAACATTGCTTCAAATCTAAATAGTTTTTTTTGCATTACACAGTTACACTATAATATTTTTCTTACTTCCCAGAGAAATTTAATCTTCCTAATTAATCCTCTAATTCCCAGATGCATGAATATGGAAGCATGATCAGTTGAGCACTATTGTGTTCACTGTTTTCTCCCAAACCAACAGTTTCAAGATAGTTGTATGAAACAACTAACTGCTACAATGACATAT
>WURT03076982.1:0-13202 GCA_009936505.3 Holothuria glaberrima | reverse complement strand
TATATATATATTTATTTATAAAAGGTTAATACCTTGTTCTGCAACAATATCACCAACTAGGATCGATATGTTTATCAAATCATGCATAATTCTGATGGAGATCAGAATTTTAACATTATTTTAATCACAAACAGAAAAATAAACAATTTTATAATTTAAAATGAAGGCAAGAGTTTTAAGCAACTGTTAATTGACATTCTGAAGTAACTTCATATGAACCAACACTAAACTACCGTGGAGTCATGTTTTACAATTATATATTCATTAAAACCAATGATTCCCAGAGCTTCAATGAGCACTCCCTAGTGATCGTTATACTTTGCAATTTGCCTTATAATATGCAAATAAATCTCATTATACAATGTTTATCACTGTTGTATGAATTTGCAATGAGATTTACTGAGGAGTAAGCATTACCTGAGATATTTTTATAATCAGACTTGTTTTAAAAAATTTTGATTCAATGATTAAAAAGAGATAAAAAGGAAACATAATTTGAGTAAAATCTTAGAAGAACACATCATTAAACCGTGCAATGGTCCAATGTTTTTCACCCTATTATAAAGCTGCAATGTAAATCCAGATCAGAAAAACTGTGGTGCACATAAATTAATTCAAACTACTTTCCATTTCTCTCAACTGCTACCAATTATGATTACAGGGTAATCTTGTGATTTTTGAAACTAAATGACTAAATTTCAGATTCACTTTCTGAGTGTATTCTAGGTGTTTTACTTGTTTTAAACTTACACTTTGTATTGACCATTTCCATATCTATGATAAAAAAAAAGAATAGTATCCACTGCTGAAAAAGGAATGCATCTCCATGGTCTGGTGTGTAGCTATGTGCCAATACTTTAATGTTCCATGCAGTATAATGCTGACACAGTTTTCAGTGATGATTTAGCATTCATGTATTCATTTTTCAGAGATATTTAGGTAAATGACTTCTATTTTAGCCTCTATCTTTGACCACAGACTTAAACTAGAGAAAGATAGATTTAGTTTTGAGGTTAGGAAAAGCATCTCTTCACAGAGAGTATTGTAAATGAGTGTCTGTTAGCTCAGACTGAGAGTCAGTGGGTTTAAAAATGCATTAGATATGCACTTCACTCTGCATTAAGAGATTAGAGAGGGGTGTTATATGGTCCTTCATGAGGATTTTTTATCAGACCTGATCCCAGTCCCTATTTAACTTTAAAACTAAACTGTGGCACTCACTCTAACCTCCTAAAACTCCTGGGCTATATGTTGGGTGTCATAACAAAGATATCTATCAGAATAAAGGGATCTTGGAACAAAGGGACCGTAGACAAAAAACCAGTCATCTACAAAAACAACATTTACCTCTAAATCGCCATCAATCAGCAGTGAGTATGATAACACTTTTTCCCAAATGAGCATTTCAAGTTATATGAAATTATTTGAAACATATAAGTGATTTAAATCTGCACAATTATAGGACCGGATAAGCCTAAAATAAATCCAGGCTGCAGTTTAAAGAACAAATTAAACAAAACAAATCAGGGTTAAGTCTTGTCAACCTTATATGTTATAATATGGTATTTTTCCACTGCCTTATTCTAAACTCCTTGCTAATACATTTCATGTTTCTGTGATCTCGTATTGATAAGCTTACACGTAGCAGTCTAGGGCCCTCATACTATAGCTGTATTACCCTACCGGGTATGTCATCTACTGTAATTTACTTTCGTAAAATGTGTTGGATATTAACTGATATGTCCGTTGTTCTGGTTTGCTTTGGTAGTCGGTATTTTGCAAAGCTGAAACTGAGAGAAGAAACAAAACAGTGGTTCCATAATTCGGCTCGACACATGATTCGGCTCGACAGTCGACATAGCACGAATGCCAACTTGCCCGACCTAAGCTGTAAGCCTAGTCTTAGCTGGATGGCAAACCCGCACGTACGGAAACGGTACTCTTCACATGACACATCCACACGTTACAATATGTTGGTAACAGTTATACTAAGTACATCTGTCTGACTTCAGTATCTTGGGTACGGTATATCGTTAAAGAAAAGTAAAAGGAAAGTTGTAACAATCCTCTGGTTCAAGAATCAAGAATAAGATTTACATTTTTTTACATTTCTTTACATTACCTGTTGAGGCCACTTACCATTTAAGTGGGATCCGCGTTTCTCTTGTTTTGTTTGCTATACGGAGTCATTAATTCTGGGTTTTAGGTCCTGGCCTTACAAAACAAAACTTCTGCCAGATAAACGACCGCCTTTTTGGAGTGTATGATTACGAAATCGTGCTCAATGAGTTATTTGTTTGACAAGATAACACGATGGCTACTTAGTGCTCGCACCTTGCTTGAAAGAAGTCGAAATACCGAAAGGACATCAACCAATAAAGTAAAATGCAAGTCGACCTTGTGAGATTTTAACGACTAGGCAAATATTATCCTTCAGCTTCAAAGTTTAACCCGTTCCTAAGACCAGTTTGGTCGCTCCTTAATTAATTGCAGGCTTAAGTTTGTCAGGCAAAACTAAACTTTATACTACTAACATGAGATGGTCCTATCTACCAGATGGATGGACGTTTTTAACGAAGCTAGCTGTGCACCCCTTTTGAGCGATGTTTAATTAATGGTTTCCGAAACATCTTATAGCTATGCTTTGTACATATTTCTTTTCGTAAGTTTTCCTTAATATGATTGTTTTCGATTTATTTCGCGACTCTTGCTAATATTTTGAGTTAAGGAAAAAGAAAAAATGAAAAACTGATATTCATAACCGTGACAATACAATGACAATGGAAACGAATGAATAAGGATTCTTGCAAGCAACTAGCAACACTAGCCGACAGCGTTTGCTGAAAGTAGCACGTTCAATTTTTGATCAATTATGACACTGGCTGTGTGCTCACGAGTTCGCATTTTTTTTTCTTCATAGACGTGCCAGTCTGCCAGAAATTCGTTTTGCCATGTGAACACTTGACAAATTTCACGCGAGTAACGACTATATGAGATGTTAAGAGCTTACAAGTCGGCAAATAGACTTACATATGTTCAGAGGGAACTGTAACAAACTTGCAGATTTAGAAGCTTTCCGCGGTTAAAGTATACACATAGTCGCAACAGTAAGCCTCGGTCTCTCATTGACAACTCAAGACTCGTGAACTGGAACACGTTGAAAACCAAAATATTTTGTTCTTCAAGTAGTACAATTTGCAATGGCTTCTCTGTTCAAGGCGTAAGCACCGCAACTAAAATGTTCGCAAATTGTTTCAAACCGAAAACCCAGGCCCAACCAAACCACAACGTCTGTGTATAAAAACTATATATAGTTTGCGGACGGCATCAGCGATAGAGTCAAGGTTACCCTACCGCATGAGAGGCTCTGTCGTTAACCATGAAAACCGCCTAAGCTATACACGTAGATTATGTTTACTGGGAAGCCATGTTGCAACAAGTCGCCCACATAATCGTGCAATTTTACACAAGGCAATTTAGTGGCACTCTAGATAAGGTTTTAGGATACAAAAATAAGTTTACCCCCAACATAGGAATTTTATCATCGCAAGACAGCTGCAGGTTAACTGTAGGAATTCAATATGGCCTACTGTCCTATACAACTGCATTTATTCCAGTTATTATTATTATACATAGGGAAACATCTACATGCCATTTAAAGATTCAAGTTTTTTCCCCGATCCAAAATTTCGGGAGTGAGTTACGAGGGGTATTTCATAGTTTTATATCACTCAGTTTAATTCAATTTCCCTTACGCCAAGGGTTTGATATCGCCATAATTTCAATTTTTTAAGTATTGAAATGAAATCAAAGTAGTCATGTCAATATGCGTCAATGACAAGTATTGCAATCTTTGTATGCAATAATTAAAACTCTTTTTGTAACATCTACGATGTATGTGCAACTCCTTTCCAAATTAGAGTGCAAAAACTCAGGGATGGGCCTGGGTCGATGTACTGTGCATTTCATGCAGTAGCAAACCTGAGGGTTTAAAAAGCCGTTGCGTTTGTTTGTGCCAGCATACGAGAAACTAGTAAAGCCTTACCTTGAAATTATAAGTCTTTTTATTCGTAAATGTGATAAATTGTGACATTAATTATGAGCATGAAAGACATTTCCTTTATTAAACTTTTGTTTCCCGCATTTTTAGAGTCATATATGCAATAAAAAGAATCCACATCATGCATGTCCTATATTTTAAGAAACCGTTCTTTGCAGCTTGATATAAATCCTGTCGCCGAATTTTATCGTCAGAAGGGTTCTACAGTTACATAATAACCACTGCACTGACAATATGCCCCTATACCAGAGCCATACGGCTCTACCCTATACCAATAAAGAACGCCACCAATGAAAAGACTTTGATGGTCCTGTATACCGTTTTTCACAACCTCCATAAAATCTTGGAAGTAGATGTATGAGAGGTTTCTCACACTCAGTCAAGTTCTTTTTTCACAAGTGTATGACACAAAAGATGTATGTATGTCATTTTTACAAGAGATACAAAACTTATGGCGAACCTTCACGCCCAAACTATTAAAAATATTGGCCTTGATTTTTGCTTGTGTAACAAGAGCTGCACTTGAAAAGTTTAAAGCTCATGTAGATAATTTTATTTGTGGGATTTTTATGAACTACAGTTTTGGGGGTTATAATTTACGAAACCATCTTACAGTACGACTTAAATGTTTAATGGCCTATGATAATTTAACATTTTTGCTCGGGCCCGATTTAATTGACGTTTAATTGAATCTTCAGATTTAAAAAGGCAAACTTGAAATTGGCCTTCCACAAAGTTATCAGGCAACACAACTTCCCTTTGGAAATAACTTGGCTGATTTTTCGTCCAGTAAGCTAAGTGCGCACTGACATGGGCAATAAACTAACCAAAAAATGAAGTGAACTACTTATGTCCACCATTTTGAAATTTCTTGGATTTAGAAAGTCTACTGTGCCATAGGAAGTTGAATAAAAGATGAAAGATCCTCAAATTATACAGCAACTTGAAGCAATTATACCTTACGATTATAGGTGCTTCAGATTTTGTTGCTTTCCATGCATGACTATGTTAAATTTCTGGCTTGTGAGAAATGCAGTTCCAAGTCCGGAGCCTGCTTTTCTTTATCGCGCGGAATTTTTGAAAGAGTATATATTTCTCATTTTCTTGGCAACCATTTCGAATCTTTGCTTCTTTTCTTACTACAGAAAATTTGATAATGGTTGTTTCACACCAACCACTATGCACTGTTTCGTTGAAAAGTTTAACTTTTGGGTTCCAAAATTTTGAATGCAAGCTTTCTGGATCAATGCTTGGACACATATAGCTTTCTTCACTAATGACAATAATTCCATTGTTGAACTTCGAATGCATGCCGACAGTTAATGGTAGATGTACCTTTACGGCAGTTGCCTGGAAGGCGAGGGTAGATCAGCCTATTTACTGGAATTGCTGCACTGTAATTTACGAATGAACAAAACATAACGGTGTGACGGTGGATCCACCATTGAGAAAAACCTAGGCTTATAATTAGACCTGAGTATTCCACGTATATTGAAATTGTCAATTTCATTGTATGACTTTTTGCTGTCTGTGTGATCATTTATATAATTAAACCGCAATCGTTTGAAACGTAACAATCTTCTGGGTAAATGAGGTGACTTTTCAATTTAAAATATTTTTTCCGTGTTCTCTTTTGAGGCCACTTGGCAGTCAGTGACATCATACTGTTCGGTAGTACAACGTCTGAATAACTTACATACTGTGGGCTGTAGTTCCGTGATCTTGTACCGTCACTGAAAACTCTGTCTTTACTGCTGTGGGGTAAATCTTCTTGCCTGCCGACTTCTTTAGGTTAGATGAGGTTTTACGGCTCTGTTTCTAACCAAATTGTTTAAGTCGGGCCGGCCACGGCCCTTTTTCCGGTTGTGGCTCACTGGCTTGTTTTCCCTACTCCACTGCTTATGCTGACCACCAGGCACAATGGCAGGAGGTTCCATTTTAAAGTCTTTGGTATGACCCGGCCAGGATTTGAGCCCCGACCTTCCGGCTACAAGTCGGATGCTCTAACCACTTGACCATGCATGCGGTGTCACCGACTTCTCTAAGTGTAACTTTTAACTTTGCAAGGCTTTGTGTCTAAAAACTTAAAAGTGAATTTTTCTTCATAGTATTTTTTTTTTCAAAGCTGTCTGAAAGCTGACAGGCTTTCCAACAAACATATACAGTAGCCTACTTCATTTACAACTTTTTCAGCATTGTGTGTCTGTCCAGGAGGCTACACCTGGTAGACTCCGATGATGCAAACGTTAGTCATGGACTACTGGTGTAATTCGATCGAATCTGAGAGGAGTGACGACTATCTGCTTGTGTCGCTGATGCAAAATTATCTCAACACCGAATGATTACGGCCTATATCTACATCAGGTGTCCTAAAAATTATCTGACTTCTTTTGGGGTCATTCCGTGTTGTGTCTACGTGCGAAAATTCGTACAATATTCTTTCTGAGATGGTTAAAACCTACACTACACCCGTTGCGGAAGCAGTGAATACGAGGAACAATGTAACAGTCTACTGAGTTGCAAATTCACCAGGCTCCAAGCTAGTCTGGCAAAGGAGGGAGGCTGGGGGTCACCCCTAGAAAATTTTCGGCTCAAAAATCTTTCTTTGCGTGTATACATATAACTTTTATAATATATCTGGCCCATGAAAAATCCCCCCTTAACACATACCCTGCTGGCTACGTACCTGGAGTTCGTTTGAAGTCAGGGTATGGGTCCAATAATGAAACTGGTGAATAATATTTAACCCTATTTATTTAAAAAACATTAATCGACGAGAAAAGAAATACTGGCCTATTTTAAAATCGGAGCTAGATATAGCCTCAGACGTCACCCCACACAATTAAAAAAAAAACACCCCACTGACGGTCGTATTTTTGCCAATGCGAAGTATGTCTAGGTACTGGCATGGAGATATTACGAAATACCTCCATAGTAGAGGGGCAACGAAATTCATCCACACCATAATCTGAATAACCATAAACCTTTACTATTTATTTTGTGCTTGGCTCTTTAAATTTTGTGGTAGTATGTTTTGCGTGTTAAAGGTTTGACTTAGTGAATGATATTTTACCTGGTTTTAAATTTATACGCAATACTGTAGGCCTATAATTGAACAAGCATGACATATAGACCTTAAAAAGGAAAACTACGCGGAGGTTCAAAAAAATCTGATTTAATGCCTCAGCACAAAGTCAGTGCGGCTGCTTAACCCCCTGAATTGGAACACTTGCCGCACGTACTGAACTAAGATAGGCTGCAGGATTTCCAAGCACTGACTATATGAATCCACGAGTTTTCCTTCGCAACCTGACGTTTCTCACAACTTTGGGTGACTGGCACACAAATGAACGACAGTCCTGCGTGCGTGCGGGTAGACACACTTTGCTACATCAGGTTTCAAGGATTCTCACTTTCAGATCAAATGCCCTAAAATTTCCCACGCGTTTGGTGGATATGCGCTCCCACTTTAAGTTACTCAGCATAAAAGTCAACTACTGGGTAGGTCTATCTGCAATTCTTGGAGACCGACCGTAGGCTGCGCCAGTCATCGCCAATTGATACTCGGTAAAGCCTACAAAGTGTGGGATGTATATAATGGGGTACGGAAGTTGATTTAGCGTTCAGTGCCTATACACAGACTGAATCAAATTACTTTCTGAGAAACGTAGAGCACTCACAGAGAACTTATCTTGGGGTTAAGTATTTTACGGGTTTGCAAGTATCGTGTAAAGTAAAACAATGAGTTGAACGCACATTGAACTTCACTTCTTCCGATTTTCGTGGGAAGGTCGAGTTTGTTTCTGATACTGTTTGCTACAAAGCCGTCATGCAAAGCCCGCTGACGTGCAACATTGGCTAAGCTGTACATGGGACGTGTGCGGTTGAGATGATGTGGTTTTGTTTGTTATGCTTATGGTGAAATAATCGATAAACCTTTTCAACAAGCTGGGATATTACACTGTTACTGGCCCAGGATTATCTGTGTAGATATAACTACAATGTGATCTCTCAAATAGTAGGGTATTCACAAACAATTCTTGCGATAGTTTCTATTCAAACCAGATATAATCAAAGTATATGTTTCAGAGAGCAACTTTATACTGCACTCTTCATAACTTTCCAATGCTTAATTTTAAAGGACTTAATTGTAGTCGTAGACCCTTCCTGACTTTTCAACACATAAACACTGGCCCATATAGGCTACTAGTACATGAGCTGCATTTCATATACAGGCAGCAGAGAATGATATTTACCTTCAAAGTTGCGACAAACCAAATATTTTAATTATTTTCAAATATAAAAAGGCTACCCGTTTAAGGTCAATTCCCCGTTTGTATTACGCCCATAGAAAATTTTCAAACCTTAAAACCCATGATTTATAGATGAGGCCTAGCCTACAGTATGATAGACCTAGCCTAGGTATTGCAAATGAGGTAGCATAATAACTTTGTTTTAGATTCTCACAGGAAAAAATCCATGTTTTTTTAGCTCATGATTTAGTCGTAGGCCTAAGCCTAGGCAACAGTAAGGCCTACTTGTTCAAGTGTTCATACAAACAGCCATACCTGATGAAACAGGCCTGCGGCTATCCGAAGAAAGACAAGTTTTTGCATGAGTTTATATTGATGGCACTGAATGGCCTAGGCCTAGCCTAGGTATGGATAATTCTGACTTCAAAAGTTAACCCTCGGTGTTTAATTACGGTAGGGCTACAATTAAATTAGGCTAAGCCTATAACGGTTCATCTACCCACTCTCTTGCTTTACTACGATTAAATTGCTAAAAACATGGATCCTGGCCCAACTTTGGAAAGACCCTCGGTACGTCCTATGAATGGTTTCAACTTTCAACACAACAGGTGTCTAAAATTTGCCCTGAAAAGATCCAATAACTTGTTGGGCTCATCTCATTACTTACCTCTGCCAGACCGTCCCACGAACCTAAGATCATTGAATCTTGCCACACGGTTTTTCATAACGGCAGTAGAATTCCGTAATTCAGCACAAAAATTTTCATCGTTCCCAGCCGCGATGGTAACCTGTGTACCATCTTTAACTTCCCCAAGAGCGACAACTTTGAAAGCCACTGGCAAACTTTTGTTACACCTCCAGTGAGGGGGCAGAACTGAACATACAAAATTAGGGCTCTCCGTCCGAACCAGTTCGCCGGGATATTCCGCTAATGCTTCCACTAATGTTCTTTCACCCAAGTGTCCAACAGTACCACGAAGAGGCGATTTTGCTTTATTGTTGTGATTGTGAAGGCTATCCGCCATTTTGTGAATGTGATGGTTATTCCTTTGGTTGTCCTTGGCTAGCGGGTCGGCCAACGGGGAAGCCCGTGATGCCGAGTAACGCTCCTCTTGTGTGATGTGCATGGTCGGTGGTTTTCTTCCACACACTTACTTCTTATAATGTACGTCAAAAGGCGGGAATTCCTTTACTTCCCGTAGACACAATGTACTGGCGCGATTACGGTCCACGAATTATTGATATTTAAACCACTCCTTGATCCGTACAAAACCGCAAGCATGAACAGTCTAGCAGACCACAGTTAGGTCGTGGGATGGGAATGTCTCGCGGCTACGTGCCAGTCACAGAAATACGCATACAGGCCTAACTGTATACAAATCCAGATGCTGATGTGCACCAATGTTATGTCAACACGATCAAATGTCAACCGTAAAAGAGATCCTCAAAATGGCGACTATTCTGTACGCAAAACGATAAAACTACATTCAAGATTGTGACCTAAATTGTACTAGCATGGTCTCTCTTCCCTGTCAAGTCACGATGCTAAATGATCCTGTAGGTGAGATCTCCATAGCTAATATTGCGAACAATCCTGCATTGTACACATACGGTATACGGCACTGTACTCACACGTGATGAGTCACAACAGTTTGCGTTACCGAGTGAATGAACTCTGTTGGCCTTTGCTTAGAAGCGGTGACGTCGCACGTGTGACCTCCAAATAAGGTTATTGTCTCCGCCTTCTTTTGTAATAAACCAATGGGAAGCCGGGTGTATTCATCATCAATGGTAGCTTTTCTATGAATGAACGCCTGTGTTTCCGGTTAAAACATATGACTTTACTATGCATCACTACTCCATCCACATATCACACGTAGCATTGCACACACAGTGGGCAATGACTTGTCGCGTCTACTGTCGGAAGGCAATGAAGTGTGTACGGAAAACGGAGGAGTTTGAGAGAAAGCCTCACACGTAACTGGGCAGTTAATTTAATAAATTTGTGTGGTTTACTTACGGTCAAGTTAAAAGGACGATGCCCTGCTTTTATTTTGCTCGTCCTTAGGTAGGACGATTTAGACATGAGTGTTACCTTTTTACAAGTGTTCAAAGGAAATGAAGATTGCTTACAAAACATTGTGTGTTTTATCCATTTTCATTTTCATTTTCATCTTTTAGGGAAAGCAATCATATTTAGCTTAATTTCTGCTTACTTTCATTGTCACTGAAAGGAAAAACGTATGAAAACTAGGGCAAAAGTGCAAAATTCTGTGGATTGAGTAATATGCATGTTAAAGTACATCTTGCCGAAAAGCTCTCAATTAAAGTGGTCTTAATTCGGGTCTTTATTACATTGTATTGACTAGGGTATATCAGTGATTTACAATACGTTTCACGTCACTGGTTCCTATCCCAGATGCTTAAAGTTCTACTAAGATGAAATAAAAGGTTATTTATGAACGGTAACTTATCAACATTTGATACCAATAGTTTAAGCTTATTAAAACTCGTGTATGTAGTTGATAATAAATCCGAGCTAATCTCACTCATATATACAATTAAACATTCTAATTAATAAAAAAGCATTCTATCATACGTGGGTCGACTTCAATAATAAATTTACAGGCATGTCAACATTTTGTTGAAGCGACTAAGCTCCTGTACCCTGTCGCCACTATTCGCTCTGTGACAGATAACGTGCCATTTCAAGGCCGTTGACATGTATCTTACCTTTTTACCCCGTTTTCGCCGAATAATTGTGTCTTTATGCAGTCATGAACTTTTATCTACAAGAAATGCTTCACTTTATGAAAAGCTTGCCAAATACAGCCAAGTTTCAACCGAATTAACAAAGCAAACATTATTTGATCGGTCCGTACTGCTGTCATCCCTCTCTGCCAAAGTAGACATCGTCTATTCCTAATCACTATTAAAAATGAACAATCCTAATATTTAATAAATTTCCTCAGAAAATTAACAATGTGATAATGTCTGAGAATTATTTATTTTCCAAGATTTTGTTACTGACGTCAAAGCTGACACTTTTTCTCGAAACTGAATTTGTCATACAGTCTGTGCAGTGGCGGAGGAAGAGAATTCGGTCAGAGGGGGCGAGAATGGCCTGTAGGGGTGCTTCGAAGTATGTAGAGCAAAAGCATTTCGTCAGAGGGGCGAGAATGGCCTGTAGGGGCGCTGCAAAGTAGGTAGATACACTATGCTTCAATGCGGTAAAAACCTAAAAACGCCGCCGACGGGCGATTTGAGTCCGTCAGGGGGCGGTCGCCCCCTGACCATATGGTAGCTCCGCCACTGAGTCTGTGCCTGATTACGGTAGGATGCTGCATAATACATTGTAGCAGACAAATTTATACATTGACTTGTATATCTTGGAAAACTGCACCAATTGGGTGTTTTACGGTGTTAATAGCAAATGACGTACGTCGTCATTTAATTGTCTAATAGGAAAAAATGTCAAGTGCTGCATCAAGGCTAAGCACGAATGTTGTAATCACTGACTGAGAGCAGAGACTTGAAGTCGGGACGCCAATCCTTAGTTATCTCACGGTTATTTTACTAAATAGTGGTAGCCCCCCCCCCCTTAAGACCCTTTTACCATGGACATCCACAGGGAGCTTACACAAAATTTCAAATTCATTGGACGCACTAGTTGTTCTGGAGGACAAATGCTTTAAGCACCGCTACAAGCTAGTTGCTTTATGACCTAGCACCCACGTGCAGTGCTCCCCCGCCCCCAGCACTTGGTTGCCGTTACCATGACTGTAATTGACTTTTGCGGGCATGAAACCTCCGTATGGAGATAAGTCACATGACGTCAAAATGGGCTCGGTTTTACCCTGCATCGCCATTTTGGACCCTTTAACACTAGGCGCGACACTGGACCCTTTCACACTAGGCGCGACACGATGCGACGCGACACGACGCGATTAACTTGAGTTGATTTTTCAACTTTCATCCACTTTCATCCACAGTGATATTCTGAGTGACCAATGATGAGAGAGAATTGCTAAAATAATCACGTGACTAATCGGTCTTTGGAATACCACTAATAAGAGGGCCTGTATTGTGAAAGGGCTGCTATTTTTTATCGTGTCGAGTATCGCATTGCGTTTAGTGTGAAACGGGCTTAAAGCCCTACAGACTTCACAGACTTTCATAGGTATGCTACTGATTTCATGAGAGACTGGGTCACTACCTAATACAAGCACGATAAGATGTATATCAGAGGTGTATACCACAGCCGTGATATAGTTTCATCATCATTGGCATTACACACGCAGAACTTCAAAACTAGTGCTAATTATGCAATAACTAGTTTAAATATCACATAAAACCGATTCAGTTTTGTCCAACCAAGAAGCTGCGACTAGATCTAGCTTTATAGAGTCAATTGCTCTCCTGATGCAAACTGAGGTTCCGATAACCTAAACAAAGTTACCCTATCCTCTCGATCGCATTATAGGTATATACGAAAGTATGCATGCAAAGGATTTTTGCAGACCTGTATATTTTCCACTGATTAAGGTAGTGTCCGTTATATTCGAAATCCACTAAGTAAAAACGCCCGTCCCTCCCCTTTATCTCAAAGAAGATTGAATAGCGAGGAGCCTTTTTTGTTCAAGAATGGGGTAAGTACATTAGAACGAGAAACGTTGCGCCAGTTACCGTATCTGTTTTATCCGAAGTGTCCTATAGCAGACAACAGCCTGAATCACGGATGTCAACTAGGGGTGGGGGTGAGGGAGGGGTTGTAGCACCCTCTATTTGTGCAGAACATGTGCTGACCGCGTGTTTGGTCTAGTGGTTAGAGCATCCGCCTCTCACGCGGGAGGCCCGGATTCGATTCCCAGGTCGAGTCATACCAAAGA
>WURT03076971.1:0-13203 GCA_009936505.3 Holothuria glaberrima | reverse complement strand
ACACATTCTAACTTCGATCTACCAACCTCGACCTACTATATATATATATATATATATATATATATATATATATATATGTGTGTGTGTGTGTGTGTGTGTGGAAAAATTTAGTTTCGATGAATTGGTCATTCGACGCCACTCTCTCACCTGAACTGTGCAAACAAGGGAAGTTACAAAAAAGGAAGGCCAACTCTTCATGAAAACAAAACTTGGTTATGTCTTCACGTAAAGGGCGAAAAAAGTTATTAAGTTATCCCTTGCCCATTTATGGTGAACAGTAAAACAATTTGTAGTCACTTACACAGTTTGTGCTAAAATAGGTTAGCCACGCGAGACCGTCTGCAGCTCGAACAAAGTATTTACCCCTCTCTGGAAAAACTAAAGAAAAATACCTTGTATACACGAAGCATAACTGATAAATGTTAATACTTCTCTTAACCTATGTTCCTAAACGGAACATGAGAAGAGTGACGTTCTAATTTTGTGAACTTTATTTGACATATAGCCTTTGTTCTGGAAGCTTGCCTGTACGGCTACGACTGGTAGACAAAGTCACAACCAAATAAACCCACAAGGCAAAATTCTCTAACAGCAGTAACAGTGGGCTTTCTTCTTGTCTGTTTTCGGACTGCGAAGGCACCAGCACCTTACAAAAAGACATGCATTCGTGCACATGCTCTATCCCAACCGTTGCGTCACCAGAACCATTATTTGTCAATACCACGAGCCCCCTAGCGTTCCTTGTTATGAGGATATTTATGTCCAGACGCATCACAAGTATTTAGTGTCTTCGAAAATCGAGTTTTGTACTTGTGAGTTACAGATTATGGCATATGACAAGTCAAATCCTCCACAGATTTTCCTCGCAGGCACGTCTACCCATTCTCGTAAGATGGGACTTTGTTTTGACACGTGGGGTAGTTTAGTGACATTCCCTAAGTCACTAAGATCGGTTCGGCAACCGGCGTACAGGAATAGAACTAATCGCTTCATGACGCGTGACGGGATCAGAATTCACAAGTGACATATGACGAAATGATAAGCGACAAACAGTGACCTTCCAGTCACTCAGTAGTCACTCCGTTGCCAAGGGAACACTTACAAACTTCCTCTTCATCCCAAAACGGTCATTTCGGCTTAAACGTTCTTGTCTATTTTGACTTTTGCTACGCAATCGTAAACTACCAAATAACATACTTATCTTGCGAGACAATCTAAAAATATTACAATTACGTGATCTTTCATGTTACACACGAGAGAAATGTTTTCCTATATCGCATATTGACGCAAAAATTTGTCTATTTTTAAGACATCCGACAAGGAAGACTTTACCCTTTTTCCACTTTATATTTTAATCTTCTGCAGCAGGGTATTTTTATCAAATCTATTTCCCATACAGAATACCATAAAACCATGACAAAATTATTAAACATGTAGACTTTGTTCACACGTAGCTGAGACCACTGTTTCTTAAGGTCTATCGTATTTGTTTAGCCTGTCTATAGCAGTGTTGTAATGGCCTGAGTCACTGACTCGGGCTCGAGGTGCTTTGTTCAATGACTCTGACTCGAGTCGATTCAAAATCATTAGTTAGTAAACTTCAACTCGAGTCCCTAACCTTTGGGGTTTGAATTCACTCGGACTTGACTCGAATGAGTAATGCGAGCTTCACAAAAGGTAATGCCGTGGTAGCAATGGCATCCTCATACAACTACTTCGGTCTCGTTCACGTGACGATATCCTTACTTAGCTGGTGTTGCTGAACTGCAACAGAGATGATAGAAAAATGTGCAACGTGGAATATGAATGTAGGTATCGTTTTTAAACACAAACGAAATTTTTGTCCTGAATTGTGGGGTCTGATCACTTTCCTACAATTTCATCCTTTTAATGTTGTTATATAAATAGCTCTAATATCTGGAAACCAAAGAAAAAAAAGAAAAAACTAGAAATTGTTGATTTTAGCCTGACCATATGAGTTGTTCATTAAAGATCCTGTATAAAGATATTACATGCTAAGTACTAAACCATAATTTTCAGGCGGTTAATTTATATGCATAGCACCAAGAATTGGGATGAGGCAAAACCCGGGTCTAATGCAATGTTGACTTTCTTTATAAAGGTATTACATGCTAAGTACTAAAGCATAATTTTCAGGTGGTTAATTTATATGTATAACACCAATAATTGGGATGAGGCACAAAACCCGGGGTTAGTACAATGTTGACTTGAAACTAACCAGACCAAGATTGCTTGTTGACTCGAATTGACAGAATCTGACGTCACACTAAATAGTATTAATAATAAACAACTCAATTGGACACGCGTTCGTGCCGTTGTGTTGATGTTTATATATGAAGCAGTAAGTTAACATTTTTGAAGAATCCTGGAGGACGAAACAGAAATCAGAAACCTTCTTGAAGGAACGTAACTGTAGCCAATAACCTTCAAAAGAAAGACTCGGCTACTAATTCTTAGGGAAGTATAACGACTTATGAGTAAGGCGAACGAAGGTTAACTGTACTCCTCTTTATCAAGGATAATTCTGGTATCCAACACCCCAAGGCTGGTGAATTCATTATTTGTCAATGTCGTCGAAACGCACGCACTTCCTGAAAATGACTATTACAGCAGTTGAAGTAACTAGGCAAATGGGTTCACCTTGCTTTCAATTTGCATTCCTTGGTATACAAATTCAGATATGGTCGTTTTGCTGACAATATTTTTCTGTTAGACAACTCGACATTGAAAATACACGAGACTCAATTTGCATAGCTGTCGTCACACTCAACAGTCTCAACAGCTTGCTGTGCAAGTAAGTTCGTATTGAGGTGGGTAACTGTTGCGTAGCATCAGTTTGTTTACTTTCAAATTTTGAGTTTTGAAATTTCAGTTAGAAATGTAAAAAGAATTTTTCTAAAAGTCCTTGCAATTTTTAACAATCGTCGTTAGAGTTTTGTAAAATTTCAAGAAACTTGTAGATTTTCTGAACAATTCTTGTGCAATTTGTAAACAATTCCTGTTCAGTTTTTATTATTTTCAAAATTCCTAATAAAATGAATAGAATTTTAATTGATCAATAGAATTTATACAGGATACGAAGTTATCTGAAGATATTGAACCTAAAACGTACTTACAAACACGATATCTTAAGGGGTATAAACATTGATGGATCTCATACTTAGCATAGGGATGCCCCATACTGAGTAAAAGGGCGTTATTGTTTTATGGAGGTTAAAGGTTATTTGAGGTCAAAGGTGAAAACCTCCTAGGTTTACGACAAGTAACTTTGATGGATCTTATATTACAGTCAGCTTTCCTACCATCTGTCGGGGTATGCCATCAAAATCAATTCCACAGCTGTAGTTAGTTGCAACTCCAGCCATCTGACCCTTGTGCAGACCAGTTAAACAGTTGACTTTGCTTGCTTTCATTAAAGCAGACCAAGACAAGTCTTGATTACACCTTTTAGTAATTCTTACTCTCACTATTGCAAGGCTCCCTAATGGCTTCTCATTAAGTCTTGTGCCAATTCAGGGTTGCTACTCTTTTTGGGCGTAGTTTTATGTTTTAAATTTGCCTGCAACACGGAAATTTTTGGAACACTTTGTGCTCAACCTGGTGTCAATTTGAAGTGAAAGTACCTAAAAGTATTTTCAGATGCAACGTATCACTAAACCTTTGTCTTCCTAGGGTTTATCTTTGATGTACCCTTTATTCATTTATCTTCTGATATCCAGCTATGCCTAAGCAAGAAGCACTGAGGCATGAGTGAATTAGTGTAAATTAATCCTCACGCGGAAAAGTAACAAATAATGTAGAGGCTTCTTGCGACTTTGATATTAATCTTTTACTTCTATATACCAATCTTATTTAAAACTGACCATTTATTATACTCACTTCCTTTCATAATGCACCCTTTAAGTGTTCTGAAAGCAGAAGGTAATAAAATTGAACAAGAGTTTTTTATTTGGAACTTTCCAGAAAGTTACTCTTTCCGGCATACTAACGAATATTTGGTCATGAGGACATTAAACATTAGACGAGATATTATTCATATTCATTCAAACAACTCGGTGCCCCCTCGTTATGTGTTTGCTGCAGTAAAGCTCTAAGAACATTACAATGAACTATCTTGTTTGTAAAGCCAAACAGTCAAATTGTTCGCTTTATTGAGCAATAAAAGTGAATGTGAGATAACCTTTTCAAGTCGTTACGAATCTTGAAATATACCAGATCTTTCGTCACATGTAATGTAAATTTAATACAACTACGCCTTCAAAAGACGTTGTAATGTTCGGCCCACAGGCGTAAAGTTTCACGTAGTCGTTGGCCTCACCTAATGAGTTACGCAAAGTCCTTTTTATTTCTCAAATTCTAATATGGTGACTGCCTCTCCTTTACTTAAATGTAAACAACACACATCACTTAAAGTTATTTAATAATATCTGTAACTGCAGTTTTGACGTACGAAATTATATTTCTGGTATTGAAAGCTAACTTTTTAAATCTGTGACAGTCTTAGATAAACTTCAGTTATAGATACCATTCGAAAATGTACCCTATTATACAGTACTTATTTTACATTTCGATAATATAGGTTTAATTTAAGTGCGATCATAAATGCTAAAATGGCGTGCCAAAGGAGTGCTTCCTTCCTTTATGTTCAGTCTGCTAACTCAAATGTTAAAGTGCAACAAGTAATTTATCTTAATGAAGTGGGCTCCCGTAGCATGCAGGGATTTAAATTAGAGTCATTTCACAAAGTAAACGAAAGCAACAGAAACACAGGCACTGGAAGATAAACTTTCAACTTAGGACAGAAGTTTAGGTCTTTAGGAAAACATTTCACATGAATATATTGTTTGATACTCCAGTGGAGAATGTAAGAATATGAGTGATTCCTTAATGTCATCTTTGTCAAATGTTATTAATCTTACGGTTGTGCCCAAAGAAAAGGTCAACTGTTTCGTATCTACTAAGCAAGCACACGTCTGTATGAAGGTATATTTACGATGTCGCTTTGGCTTACATATGCGGTAGAATTGGAAATTGACTTTGAATAATAGCATGACCAAGCTCTACTCTGCTCTGTGGCCGATAGGTAACATACCGCAATTTACGCAAAGAAATATACCATACCTTAGCTCAAGGGAAGGCAGAGTGCAGTTACATAAATGCATTACTGGTCATGATTGTCCGGTGAAACGCCATTGTCAGTATTCAGATTATTCAAAACTGCAACCTTTCTGAAAGAAAGATATACTCCAGACACTTAAATCAGATAAAGCCGACTTGAAAGAAGTATGTG
This sequence comes from Holothuria glaberrima, assembly GCA_009936505.3. NCBI lineage: Eukaryota > Metazoa > Echinodermata > Holothuroidea > Aspidochirotida > Holothuriidae > Holothuria > Holothuria glaberrima. The sequence continues at coordinate 7,892 of WURT03076971.1, read as the reverse complement.
TCATGATTTATATGTATAGAATGATAGGCAACTCAAGTTAGATAGCTGGGTAACTTCAAGAAATAAAGCTCTCACAGAAAAAAATGCACTTCTCTGTTGCTCATGAACAATTTCTTGGCTAAATTGTTCATTACAAACTTCTGTAATGTTTAATACTTTTGGGAAAGTAAACTTTTGCCAGGATTGTTGTCGACACAGAATCGTTTAATAGTGATAACAGATATTTTCTTTTTGTTCATGTTCATGCTACGTACACACAGTTAATTTACATACAAACTGGGGACCTTGTTGTTTTATCCTTTGTGCTTGATTCCTTACTTTAACAATAGACTGTCTTTTGTTAAAATTCAGAGGACGTAAGAAATCTATTGAATTTTCTTCTGAGGTCCTGAAATCCGTTGTTTAGGTTTTCAGTCTCACCTAAAACATGCTCACACACACACACACCTACACAGAGTGTGATCCTTGAAAAGCTCGCGGTAATAAATTTTCGTGAGTACTTTAGAATTAGTTGCACAGATCTGTAATATACGTGTAATACTTAATACACTATAGGCGTCATGAAGAGCGTACAAAGGTTATCGTTCCTAAGAAATCTCCAGGTTTATCGTGTATTAATTTACATTATCCTATATATCAAGTTCTGGTTGCGCTTAAAAGTTGTTTTCAAGTGCGGCATATCATGTTACCAATTCCATAGTGGTGTTGTACCGATATTACAAGTAGCCGATATTACCGATACCGATATTTGTTTCAGCTTTCAATATCTGCCGATACCGATATTTGAGAAGTAAGCACCCTGCAACTAACCATAGGCTACAGGTCACCACTATGAAGTGTCGTTTGAACTTGAGGAAAAATATTGGAATTTGCATACAAAAATACTCGAATAGTGTACCATTTTTATGACATATGGGATGATGAATATCGGTTAGGTAATATCGGCATTTAAAGTAAATTTTACAGGATGATAAACGGGAATATCGTGCAATACCGATGGTGAATACCGATAATCGTTCCAACACTACTCCATAGTCTAAGGCCATTAAAAATAAAAGAAGCCCTGAAACGCAGGAAGATGGTTGTGTCAATTGTCTTCGACCTATTTTACCCTTGGAACTTACACCCTTCAGGCCTTAGCTGTACATCCACGGGCAAATCTAGGAAAAGAGCGCTTTTGGAGACTGATTTGTCATGCATATTAAACATAACATGAAAAAACTGTTATTTGTCTATCTCCTCCATTATTTCTAAAATGTTTTATACTTTACTGTGATTGTGTGTTTCTATGCATCAGTTTTATTTTAAATTCTCTATTCTTGATTGCAAAGGACATCTGCCCTTTGCCTTCATCAAAACATGGAGTTGCCATTTTGAAACTCTCTAGTTAAATTTACCATGTGACGCCGCCGCCTGTCGCATCTGGAAGTACTTATCACAAACACAGCTTCAAACGATGAATGAAACGAGTACTGCACTATGCAGTTTGTTATGTTAGTCATAATGAAGAAAACATGTAACAAAATAAAACTGTTATCATGTTCAACAATCAATGGGATCATTAGCTTAAGGGAATTTAAACTATTTGATTTTATGAATCTAATTACAAAAGCAAAATAGGCCACTGGGATGTTTTAAATTACGTTTTAAGAAAGCTTTTAAATGGTTTAAGTACACATTAATTTCGTTTGTTACTAATGTATAATGTGGGTGGACGGAAACCAGAGAACGCCTATGGCATGTGTTGCTTGCATGTAAGCCTTGTTTCTTTTGGTAGATTCCTGTACATAAAGCATGGATGTTTCTGGGTATGCTTCCATTTTCCTAACCTTTACTACTACTTTCACAGCTGCTATTTCTCTCTTTCGTTTGCCCTGCTCATTTGGTCCTCACACTGGTCTTAAAACTGCGTGATGAAGGCCCGGCCGGCGGCCTTTGTCCTTTCATGATTTTTGCTAGAGTCTTACCGTCTTCACATGACGTGTTTACCTGAACATTTAGAAAGCGTTGTCCAAAATAATTTGTGGAGACGTGACACAGATACGGCTTGGGGATCTGTAGAGAGCGGATGCCGAGAACAACTGACAATGACTATCTCTTCGTTCACGCTCTTTGCAAATGATGCATTAACCGTCATGCTACATTCAAACTACTTTGGTGAATGAAGCTAATACACGATTACTCCTCAGTTCAAAATTGAAACAGTTCAAGTAGTTGTACACTGAAATACCCACATATTACGTTTGCGTTAGAACAAAGAGGAGTAAAAATAAAGAACCAAAAACAAAACAAAAACAAAAAAAGCTCCATATTTTTAGTTCATTTTAAGTTTGAATTCTCTATAAATCACATCTGGTACAACTTGAACTACAAGTATTTGGACAGTTTAACATAATACTGTGATACTGCACTGTTTATTTGCATTCATGTCTGTGTTTACCTAAGTTGCCACGTTTCCTTGAAACTGGCAACAAGGTAGCACACCTCTAATACAAGAGACTCTATCTGCCCCAAAATATTGACTGACACATGTAGTCCGTAAAAATTTTGGGGCGCATATAAGACTATACTGCTAAAAGGATGCAAGCTCCAAGATGTGATCAATCTGTAATGTGAATGTTGAAGCAAGTGAATTGAAGCCATTTCGTATGCCGGATGAAAATCTTTGTATTTAACACTTGTTTATGCTTCAAGGCTTCTGAACAGGGGTAATACCAGTGGCGTATTTAGGGGGCCACTGGGCCATGCCCCAAGTTACTGATACCGATTTTTTTATTTAAAAGCATTTTACTTAAATGGTTTAATATGAAGCAGAAGATTACATGTAAGAAGGGGCGGCTCTAAGAAATTTTGTTTGGGGGGGCAAAACCAAGTTCGTATGCAGGGAGGTTCGGATACCCCCCCCCCGGGCAATATCAATGATCCGCTCCGGATAGTACAGCAGGAGTATGGTTATGAGTTATGTATTACAGAGATGCCCCATATAGTTTTCAAAAGCTCTTCAAAAGCCATCTCAAGCAGTCAGTCATAAGCTATCTTTCAAAATAATTGCAACCACATCAGGCTATCAGCCAACCGCTACTTCATAAGGGCAAAAGGCAGGGGAAACAGGCAAAGCGGCTTGATCCATTGTATAAAAAGAGTTTCACCTTTTAAGTTTTTGTTTTTTCTTTCATTGTGTCACAATAGGTTTCAGCTTTGCCAAGAAGCTATAAAGTATTGTTTTTCTGGATTGTTTTATTTAAATAACGAAAATTTCAAGTATGTTGACAGCTGAAAGGGAAGAAATGATAGCACTTTTTGGGGGGGGGGATTCCAGAACCGTTCCGAAACATAATTTTTCAGAGGGGAAGGGGAATTCCCCTAATTCAGAACGACAGGTCACATCCCCTATACAAATTGGCCACTAGTCAGACGTCTCACTAGAGCTTTGACTGACTGTTTGGTGCGTTCATGTTAAAATCAGCTGAAACGGTATACTACAAAACAGAGGTGGAGAACGTTTTGCTTATAACGAGCCATTTGCCAGTCATAAGAACAAACAAGCAACTAGTAAAAAGCGCGCTAAGCGCGCCGAAAAAATATTTTATTGAAGGCCCTTTATTTCTTTACACCGCACTACATTGAAAGTTATTCAGTTCTTTAATTTTAAACCAACTCAAGGGAGGGGGATCTAACACATGTAATCTACCGGAACTGATACGGTGCGAACGAAATAAGTCGCGCATAGTTTTCCATGAGTTTGGTTTATGTGTAAAGACATGCTTTACAATGCTTGGCATGATTGTGCAACCGGTGAGGTGTAGTTTCAGAAGCGGTATTTAGCCTGTACTGGGAAAATGGTATGATAGATAAAATTATAGTAAATTGAATTTCAAGTGTAGCTTAAATTACATTCAAGAATTGCCTCGCGGGCCCTACCAAATGGTTTCACGGGGCGGAGGTTCCCAACCCTTGCTTTAAAGTATTCTGACAACTCGGTTAAACTTTCTGGTAAAACACGACTTTTGGCTTTCCTGGTCAGCTAGTTCTTCTATGCACTGCTTCTACTGTACTACATTGAACGCTGACTCATAACTAATCAGAACTTCCAACCAAGTCATGTTTGATAAGCCACTGATACAGCTTCGAATTCAAAAATTCTTGCATTTTAAATTAATCCTCACACACGCCTGCCATGTACGGCTTTAGAGGACTAATGGGCGACTTTCGCGATCATCGATCGTTATGACTTCAGTGATTTAACCAAACAAACGTTTCCATATTTACCCTTTTCGGAAACTTAAAAAATTTTGATCTATGAAAATGTAATAAAACAAATGTCATGGACCAAATTACAACTTACGTTCCGACATTTTAGCAAAAGTATTTTCTTACTACTCTATGTGCCAACTGACGATGGCTCCCCTGTTTAGACAGTGTGACATTTTATCATTTTTCTTTATCACAAACTGAAATCCTCCATTGGAGGAGCTATATAAATACGAACCTAAGAAGACCGACTGCATGGTCAGTTGGTTAGGGCATCCGACTTGCAGCCGGTAGGTCGAGGGTTCGAATCCTGGATGAGGTGAAAAAAGCTGGTTCACTGTGTCTATTGTTTGACTCAAAACGATTACACACCACAGTGTCTGAGGTACATGTTACTGTAAGATTTGCCTTAAAGTTTATTTACCAGAAAGTAGCACCATTCCGTTCCTGTTCGTTTGTTCTCCACAGCAAGAGTTTCAGATAATAAAGCATCAAAGTATTCAGAATAAATGCATACACAGACTTCTTGTGAAGGTAGGAATCAAGAAAAAATCCAATGGGAGTTAGGTCTTGTTGAGAGTTTTACTCCCTAAAAGCGGAAGAAAATATGACACGAGTCAATTTAATTCAAATCACTGATTGGAAAATAGTATTTCTGCACTGACAATCCCCATGATGCAGTCCCCCGCCCCATTTTACTAGCATATTTCTAACTTATGAAATACGTATTGGCAGACCTCTAAACAGACGAGGTGTGAAACAGACAGGAACAACTTCCAAAAATACTATATTTTATAAGAGGGCGACATATTTTAGGGCAATAGTAATTTTTGTTCTTAAAAATCTTAAAAGGAAGCGACAACTGTTTAGGGGGCAGGGCCCATGGCCTTCCTTTGACTACGGCCCCGTTTATTGGTGTTAGTGATAGCCTTGATGTAGGCAGGGTGTACAAGTTCTCGAATCTACGCGTTTCTGGCCTGCTGACTTTTTAAAAAGCAAGCAATACTCCAGCAATATTTTGAAATTAAGAAAATTTTAATTAAAATACACTTCAGTAGTTAATGTAAGATGTACAAAGTGGGTTCTCGGAAAGGAAGTTAAAGTCTAACCATTCACCTTTTCCCCTTCCACCTAGCTAGCGGCATGCCCCTTCCCCTGGCTTCTGGTCTAGCACTATAGAAATGATTGCAGTTGTAAAGCAGAATGCATATCTGTTGTGATACCATGCCACCAATTATTCTTACTTGCACACTTTATTTTATGGACTCTGGACCCTTGTATTTTTCAGGTGGTAATGCTACCCCTTACATGAAAGCTTTCCAAATCTACGGAGTGCACTACACTTGAGATTTTTTTAGCTAGGGAAGCTGCGATAACAAGGTAATGGGTCACTCTCCCCTTCCCACTTAGCTTAAAATGCACAACGGAAAGATTTAACGCAAATAGTGTCTAAAAGACCTCCAATTAATTCTTAGTGACACCTTACATTACAAAGTGAGCACATTTCAAATTGAAGGTATGATCTTTAGCCCCCCCCCCCTCCAAAAATGTAGGGACTAATATTGTACGTTAACATTTTAGCGGAGTTCTTTAACGAGTGCCGCACAAACTTATTCAGCTAGGCTGGGTTATCGAGTGACAGTCAACGACGAATAAAGTATAAAATAATTTTAATTTCATTCGACTGAAAATCAGATAACCGCAACACACCTTCCTGTAAGACGCATTCAACATTCTTTAAAATCAAATTGAATTTATACGTTTGCGGGGTCCACAATAGAGATAAATTTCTAATTAAAACAAAGAATGTTTTCACTGTAAATAGAAGCTGGTTAAAGATAGCAACATCCTGTTTGCACAGGATATGTCAACTGGTAAATGCGTACGCAGACTGATCTATACTCTGCGAGAAAATAGTACTAGAGTAACAGGTCAAAAGTCTTGTACTTAAAGGGGATATGGCATCCCCCAAACCAGGGAGCTGCTACTTGGGAAAGCCTTGAGTTTTAAATACAGTTGACGACTGCACTTTGATTGACTTCTTTCAAACCATACAGCTTCACCCTTGTTAGTCAATGATGACCTGTACAGTCAGGTGTGTTTCCAATTAGGCTCGCACACAGTGACTGTGTGTCAATATATATGGCCTCGAGCAGGGTACTGTGCCTCTGTTTTGGAGGTGTATTGGAGGTAATTGTTATTTAAATTGGAGAAACAGCTAGAAGGTAAACTCATTAGGGAGAATTTCACTAGCTGGGGTGAGATTAGAGAGCCTTTAAGTTTCACTGTACCCGGTGGTTTTTGGCGTATAGGGATTCTGTTAAAGATATCATGAAACCATAACCGCAAGAGCTCCAAATAGTTATAGATTTTGATCTTGTTAGGCAACATACGGGGCATGCCCTACCAACTGCGCTGAAAAATCAGTTTTTCAAACCACACTATACCACACCATTTTATTGTCTAAGTGGGGTATATCAAATTACCATCCCAATAGCCTAAGCTCATTGCAAATGCAAGGAGCTCTGGAATGTATTCTCTGTGGAATGTTTGTGGCAATCATTTGTGAATCTTTACGCTTTGCTTTACCTGAACTGTACTCCCATGAGCAAATCTAGGAGAGTAACAGCTGGCCGTTGTTTGGGTTTATTTACTTCAAGAAAGCCAACCTCACACTGGAGTGGAAAGAGACCTACTCTTCCTATAGACCGTATGTATATGACGTAACCGACCAGAAAGTGTTCCCTTGTTTGGAGGTAAGGGCGTATTAATGCAAATTGCGCCAACAAATGCAGACAGCTAATTTGTCAACTAATCGGATACATGCGTAAGTCTACTGCACGCGCGTGCGCTGTCTACCAGGGCTGGATGACTCGAGACCGGTCTCGGTCTCGAGACCGGTTTCGAGTCCCGCTTGTCGTGACTCTTGACTCGAATTCGGACTCGGACTCGGCGTTCAGGACTCGGACTCGACCGAAATGACTCGGGGGCTCCGGCCGAGACCGGGCACGAGACCGGCTATTTTTCCCGACTGTAAAACTCGAGGTCGAAAGGCTGCGGAAGAACATCTTTGCTGAAAATATCATTACGTATCGTACACTACGTGTTCGTACAATATCCTTGCTACATGTACATGTTACGTACAGTGTGCAGTATACAACACTCAGAATATATCCACTCAATAATTTCAGGCCTCCAAGGCTAGTTTGAAGATAACATGCAAGGATCTAGCACGAAATGTTAACACAACTGATATACACTGCTGCTGCGCTGGAGCCGAATGTGGTAAGTTGTCATGGGTAAACATGCAGTGTCTTCGACTTGATTCTATATCCGAATTCGTTCACAAAAAGTATTTCTATTCGCATACATGTCATGATTTCCATGGAACGAATGGTAAAAATAATTTCTAAAATATATCACAACTCCTGGAAGTTTAATTGTGATTGATTCTATCTCTGCTTCATTTTGCTACGAAATAACACAGGTTATTGGTATGGGAAGTATCCTAGCGGTATGTAGTGTACGTTAGGCTAAGGCCATGAAAATGTTTGATATCGCATGGTCTGTCGTCTCTGGACTCAGAAAGGGGTAGTATCGCATTTCTAAATCGCATTTTTCATTAGTTTTGACATTGACAT
>WURT03076960.1:0-13203 GCA_009936505.3 Holothuria glaberrima | reverse complement strand
ATAAAATTCAACAATGCCAGACCAGCGTCCGTCGGACTGTGAATATCTGATCTTTGCGGTTAAAAAATCGGCCAAGTTGTGACGCTATCGGCCAAGTCATGACGCCCAGTTTCAAGGGGCGGATTTTTCTAATGCAGTATTCTATGACCTTTCAGTGAACAAATTACCCAGTGGCAATTAATATCAGTTTGAAATTTTAGCCAAGTCATTGCAATTCAGAAAGTTGTCCTAACCTTTACTGAATTCAATCAAGCTATCAAAAGTCTTTATTGATTTCCCTCATAAGTATCTGCTATTTTGTTTCACTGCATACACATTATACATCACTGATACAATTAATGAAGACAATTCATTGGACGAAAATTGGTCATGTGAGCAAAATAGTTCACTGACACAGAGCCATAGGGTGATTTCAAAAATTGTACATGAAATTTCAAATTCTAGGGATTGAATGTGACCCTTAGAGTTTAAACATTATTTGCACTATATTCTCAAAAGCCTTTTTTTCTATAATTTATCAAGATATACTCCAGTTCATAGTGAGAGCTGTTCAAGTGTTTCAGCTAACAGTCTTCTGGGTGGTTGTCTGAACCTCCTCCCAATTACCTTGCATGATGTTTGATCACAAAACAAAAAACATAACACAGGTACACAGATGAGTTATCATGCAGTTGCACAAATTTAACAATTCACTAAAAAAAAAATGTCACATGATTAAAAAATGAAAAGGAACATTAAAATGTATTATACCAAAAGAAAAAGACTGCTCACTACTATGAACCCCTTGCCCCATCTTTAGCAGTAAAAAAAAATGAAAGAAAAGGAGGAAAGCGGGCCTCAAACTCCAGATCTGTCTTTCCCCCTAAAAAGTAAAAAAAATTATTTTTCTTGATCCATAACTTCATTAGATGGAAAGTGGGTGTGTGTGTGTGTGTGTGGGGGGGAGAGGGGGTTCTTGTGCCTTTTTAGACTGTTACTGTCATGAATTTTGTTTATTTGTTAACGTTAAGTAGCTGACATCATTTACCAACATATCTTAGATTTTAAGGTTATGAAGATGAAACATTTTTGACTGGAGAGCATGCTAACTTTTGGGGTTTTCAAGAAATTGTGAGGAATTATAGGAAGGAAAAAATACTGTCATGTCTAATTGAACAGTAAAGAAGCATTGTCAGCAACATAAAAATATACACTCAGTGGCATAAAATGAAACAGCTTGTAAAAAACTACATGCAGCACAAAGTTTATAAGCATTGAGCAGAGTTTAAAGAGGACATTAAGTGAAATTGCCCTTACTCAAATCGCCTACCACTGTAGAGTGCAAAACCTGACCTCTGGTTGAAAAGTCGGGATTTTACTTGATGTTTGCACATACAGGTTATAGCCTAACATTTTGAAAAATCAATAAAAATATTACAAAATCTGATAAGCGTCCCAGTGGCTGTAATCTGTAGGTGCGAACATCAAGTAAAATCCCGACTTGTTGGCAAGAGGAATTGGGTGTTGCACTATTCAGTGGTAGGCAACTTGAGTAAGGGCAATATCATGTAATGATGTTTTTAAGTTTAGAGTTAATAAGCTAGAATATTCTCAAATAGTTTTTTTAAAACAGGATGTTAATTTATCTTCATTTAGAACTGGTCCAAGGGAGTACAACCACTGGAAATGTAAATGTAATACCCTCATTAGACCATGTTCTGACTTGTGCTAAAATTTCAGCTGATGCGCACTGCATAGTAAGATATTTTCTGATTGCAGCTGATGGTATTGTAATGTATCAATTGTATCCTTTTTTAAAGGGGCTTTTTGAGTTGGTTCACCAAATTTATGGTTTTTCTTCATACCTATTGAGATTTACTGACATATTAATAGCAAATGGTCAAACTAAAAGATTCTACACATCTGGCACACAACTGAAATGGCAATGTAAGGGTTAATAATGATTAAAATCAGTTATTAAAAATTCATGACCAGACACTTTTTACCATTAGGTATTAACCATATGCAACCTCTGTCCACAAAAACTATAATTTTTCACATTTTCTGTAACTATAGGAAGTGATCCATGAGAAATGAGTCTAATTAGAAACATTGTCGTGCAATGATTTCCTTCATACACATCACAAAATAATCAATATCAACTCAATGAGCCCCTTTAAGGCAGGGTTGGCGATTGGCACGGGACTGCAGGAATCGCCCACAGAGGTTGTCAGTTCCCGCACAAAGAAAACTTGTTGAGGGGGAATTCCCGCACAGATTTTTGTATGGACCCATTCTGCAAATGTCTATACTTTCTGTCTCGCATTCAGAAAATATCAGCTCACAAACTGCACACACCAAGTCAATGCAGTAATGCACTGACTAAACCACGTGTGGATGTACTTTCCGTACGAAAATCTCATGAACTTTTCTGGTGTGTGCTGGCGGTTTCTTTATACAATAGTTATGTTGTGCTCTAAGAACTTGTACCATTGATGGTACAACATAAACTCTCTGTACAGTTTGGTTGTTGCTGCTTTCAAGGTGACTTAAGACTTACGTTAGGCTAGGCTGGTGCATGTATCCGTATATACATTATGTTAGGATGGTGTGTGAGCTGGTGCCAGCAGCTCTAAAGAAGAAAGTATCGTACGTCAAAATTAGTGAAGTAAAGTTCTTGAAAATGTTGGTAAGGGCTTAGTAAAAGTATTTTACACTGTAACCTAATACATATTTTGTGAAATGAATTCCAACTTCATAATTTTAAAAACCTGTCAATTTAACGATGGGGCCTGCTACTAATACTGCAGTCTTACACAGGTCTATAGTGTGTACAACAGTGGCATTGCCATTTGAAACGATTTAGATGATCGGAGGCTTGAACTTTTGGGACCATAATCTCACAATTTTAGACGCATGCTAAATTAATGAAACCTTGTCCTTGACCATAAAAAAGAGTTGAGTTGCTTGAAAAGTGTGTGTAATTTTTTAGCTGTAGCCAATATAGGTTTATTTAGTGAATTTACACACACTCAACTCTAGACTGTGGACCTTCAAGACAGTGCACTTGATAGCTAATTCTCTCTGCAAATAATCAGTGCAGAAGATATGAGCTTTCCTTAAGAATCAATCATGACTGCAAGTGCAGGTTGTGATGGTGTCTAGTTAACTCATACAGTTATAAATTGTGAAAAGGCCAACCTCTGACCAACTTGGAAATGTAGGATGAGGTTGGGGTGGGTGATGTAGGAAGAGTTGGGAGTGAGGTGGGGTATGGTTATGCCACTGTTGGTTTGTGCCCTGGCATGTATGTATCAATTTTTTCTACAATGTGACATGGCTAGAATCCCCCCCCCCCCAAATTCACAAATCCCCTTAAATTTTTGAGCTGGCGCTAACCCTGCTTTAAGGTAATTATTAGGGATTAGGGTTAGGGTTAGCCAGGTCTAAAAATTCTTCTGAGACAGCCCGCATTGCGCTGAAAATTTGGAAGCGTAACAAATGTTCACTACAGACTCATTAAATGAACCACAAAACTGCTTCTGTTTACATTCCTTTATGGGTCCGAACTTCAAATTGTCAACGAAATAAGTTTTATAATCACAAATTTAAATTCTCTCCAGAGTTATGAGCTTTGACAACAAATTCTTTGATGAAGAATGCATGCAGCATTTAATTTGACCATATCAGGTAATCGCAAGATGTGTAAATCATGATATTAAGTCATATAGTTTATAAATGGTTTATATGTTGTAGGACATCATTAATTGCTTACAAAGTCCAGTTGTAATGCAAATAGCTGTATCCATAGTAACAGCATACCTTCATTCTTTAATCAGTGGCCATCCAGTTGTAGATCAATTTACAGCTAGGGAAGTCCCCCCACACAAAAACATCTTATCCTTCTCGTTTTTTAATAACTCAGACTTTGCACACGGTGCATGTCATTGGTGGTCTACTTTAATGTGACAGGAAATTAAAATTTTTATTTGCAAATCAAATGGGATCACTGCTTGTTTAGTTTACATACCAACTATCAGTCACTGGTATTTGGTCTTTAGATGCTATTCAAACAACATAAAAGGATATATTCATATCAAGGAGTATGTACGATCAATTGATCATTTACAAGATTAACATGAAAGGGCACGTTCCATTAACAAAAACAGCAGGAGCTAGTGTTCATCAATACTTGAGTTCAATAAGTTCTGTCCTCGAGTATTCAATTGCAGGTCAGGATCTGATCATATTTTTTTGAGAGTTTGAGCCAGAGATTTCATTAGAGCAGAAATTCCACAATTTTTGCAAGTGCCTCATTGCAAAGATAAAGTTAAATATTGTGCAAGTCTGCCCCCAAAATCCAATGTATGATTTATACCATATAAGAGATACTCCACTAGGATGTACTATGTCATCATTGGTTCTTCTAAATTATGGTGGTTTTTTCTAAACAAATCTAAATGAGTCTTTCATACTTGTCGGTGGAAAGAGAGAGTAAAAAATTTATGAGGGCTGCCTTCCCTAGTAAATTGCAACTTTGGTTGAGTACTATTAATTTTAGGCATGTGGGGTTTACAAATATGGGATATTGGAGGGTCGAAATAGGATGAGTCTTTCATACTTGTCATTTGGACAGAGAAAATACAAAAAAGTTCACTACTTAAAAATAATGTAAACTTGAAAAGAAAATAAGGGCTTAATAGTACTGCAGGACCACGACAGGTAAGTATTGGAATAATAATAATTATAGCAGAATGCAAAATTTATACTTCTGTAGCATTACAAAAGAAGCATCTTGTGCCTCTGATCACACAGTATGACATGTGGGAAACAAAAAAAAATGTCACAGGTGATAACTAATTGGGCAAAGTATCATATGAGAAACTATTGCATCCCTGCATAGGGAGAAATCCAGGGGAGGATGGGAGAGGGGATATATCCCCCTTTTGGAAATTTTTCTATTGACTTTCATTTTGGGACTCATTAAACCCCCCCCCACTTTTCCACAGAAATCTCTACCACTGCAATCCTGATTAACTTTTATAATTAACTTGCATAGAGTATTATTCCCATAGTTATAAAGTGATTTCAAGATGTAGTATATGGACAAACCTGGCAGTCACTTATATGGCAAATGGAACCACCCCAACTTGAATTGGTACACATGCTGGATACGAGCCCTATAAGATAGGGTATGTAACAAGGGTGCCCTCTGTGGTAAGAGGTTTGAATTTTCCTGTAGGAATTGCAGGCAATAGGGAAATACAGGGTAAAAAGGCAGAGAGGGAGGAGGAACATAGACCCCAACATCCTTCTTTATGAATGACTCTACTCATCATGAGTGGCAGTGCTAGTTGGAGGATGGGGGCCGGGCCATGGCCATCCCATCGAGCATTAATAAAGTATGTAAATCCTGGTGGCCACCAATCACTTTGATGATGTACATGATTTGATCTCAAGGAAGGGCGATTCTTCAAAAAAAAAAGAAAAGTTTTTCAAATTTGCAATAACAAAGACCTAAATTTTCAAATTATCTTCACTTAAACCAAAAATTTGGCATCACTATCCTTCCAGCAACCTGTTACCTCTGTCAGGCTCCATGCTGCTGCCTCCCCCTTCCACCGGGGAATTTAGCCCCAATCTGACAAATTCTGGTACCATCCCTGTCAAGTTAATAATGTAACAATTTTTGGATTACCTAGTGAGTGGTTAAATCCATGTAGATTTACTGACCTTATAGTTTTTCTTTATTACAGGTAATATTTAAGTTAAGATACATAATTGTAATTACATGAGGAACTTTCTGGCATATTCTAATCTCTGTAATAATCATAAAACAATTTCAATTACAAAATTTCTTTACAGGGGTGTTACAAGTATTTATATTCATTGTTATATGTGCATAATCACTCACAGAAAAAAAATAAGTTGAAAACTTATTTATTATACATATTATGATGGACACTAGAAAAAATATTCATGTTCATCAAAGCTTAGTGACCATAAAGCAAAAGAAGGAATAACAGGAATATGATTTCACTGGTGCAGTTAATTGAACAAAAGCCAAGGATGTCATAGCACAAGTGGCATATTTAGGGTGGACATGGCCCAATGCCCCCCCCCCCAAAACAGCTGTCAATTTTCTTTTAGTACCAAAATATGCAAATTTTTGAACGTACATTTTACTTGAAAGGTAGCACACATACAGCACCAGACTGCATGTAAGGACGCCTAAATTTTCAAAACCCCTACCTTAGGCCAGCAACCACAGAACATAACTGTACGTCACCCCCCCCCTCGGCCCCTGAGAGATATAGCTATGTTACTGCATGGAACAATTAACACTTACATCTTTGCAATAGATGCACGACCATAATACCTTATAAGTTTAAGATTGGTAGCAGTATGCCTCGTAATGCAGACATGACTACTAGGAATTTACTAAATACTGCCCTCCTTTATCTGCAAACGTTAGAGAATTCTACAGAAAACATCTGCTTTAAAGAAATTTTTTTTAAATCTTATCCTCTTGCAGACTTTCAACCAAGCCATGTCTTCAAAGGAAACTTCCCACCTACCCATCATGCCAGCCTCAATGTATCCAGCCTACTATCTGCAGTAATTCAAACTATTTATGTCCAAAGAAAAAGGCGCACTGAAGCTTCTCCGATAAGAAAATAATTCCACGCAATCACTCTGCCGCAGCAGAGAGTCAGCTAAAGCTCTTGTTAGTACATCAGGGAGATAGATTCATAGCCTCACAGCTTTGACCTTTAACATTTTCAAATTGCATTAAATTATTCACAAAGACATGGAGATGTTTCTCCTATTCTTCTTCTGTCGCTTTGCGTCTATCTTTTTTTCAGACTCTCTTTGAACTGAGATGAAACACTAGCGAATAGTCTAACAGAAACATCCTTGGCAGCTAGACCGAGTGGACTTCGACCCCCACAGGGCTCATTGCCAGTTGTGAGTTGGGAGTTTTGATATATTTCACAGAATTCTCAACGAGCTAACATGACAGATTGCTAATAGCAGTGGAAACGCTTCTTCAACAGGTACAGATGCCTGTTAGCACCATCACATGAGAGGTTGGAAGGGTAGATACATTTATGAAAAATAAAAAATACATTTAAAAAAATAGATGTGCTGGGCAGTATCTGAAATATTTACAAACATGGATGTGGCCAGGGATGCCACAAATGACCTTGTTGCAACATTTTTTTTTTCTTTGTTTCTCTGCAGAATCAGTAATGCACAAAGTATACTGTAAATGATCCCATTTCTGCAAGTTTATGTAATGCTAACACAGCAATTGTATTATTAGACATAAAGTACGGCCTCCACATTAATAAAGACAGCATTATATATGGCACTATTTTGTAAAAATTCAAAATAAGTTGATGTTGCAAAGAATGACACAAGAATTGATTTTATAGACACAAACTTGCAATGAGATTTCAAGTTAAAAAAAAAAATTCCTTCTATAACATCCAGTCCACCCTACCTGTCACAAGAACTTCTGGTAAATTTTCTTAACATGGGGAAAACCACAAATGGCTGACTCCTTAACCTTTAAGTTGAAGGTGCCTTTTCAGTAATTACAGCAAACTGATATATTGTAGAGAGGAGACTCTGACACTCCTAGCATTAAAAACCTTAGTACAAGTCAAAATCTTCACTGTCAATTACGAACATTTTTATAGTTTTTTACTACGTGATATAAAAGGTACGGTAACAACTTTCTCCTGCTTTAGACTAACGACATTTCAAATAAACAAAGTTTTAGATGACGTGTCCTAATAGGACTTCCAAATTTGGGTTATTCTTATGAATCAAGGTTTCTAACCTTTAATACATTTGGTAGGCTGTCTATAATGGAATTCTGTAGACTACTTTAATACTGGACACACTCTAAAACAGTCATCCTCTAAAATGCCTGGATCTTACGGTGGCAATTCAACTTAGATTACCCTTTTTGGAGCTGTAAAAACACAGAGGGGTAAGAAAAGGGAAAAGAATGCCCCCTGACCCTTGGACAGCCAGAAGGGCAGTAAATATCTGAGAATTTCCAATACCTAGAGATATTCTTCTAGTACGGAAGGCTCCTTGTAATATGGTGAAAGTGAAAATAGGTCTTTCATCAGAGGTAGGTCACATACTGTACATCAGACCATTCTAGCAGGAATGCAAGGGGTACCTTTAAAACTTTTTTACTATTAAATGCTATTTTGAATCTTTAGTTTGCAGATGGATTGAGGAAATTGTTTGTTGATGCAAATCAAATTGAAATGCATTTTGAAGAATCCTTTGCTGTTTACAGGAAAAATGTCTCATTTATAAAAACTCATACAAAGCAAAAAAAGAGAAAAAGTGAAAAAGATTACCTCATATGGAAAGGAAGTTTTACCTTAAACTAGCTTTCCTTTTTCAATTCAAAACAGGAAATTGATGAAACTGATAAGTTTTTATGTTTTTTCACACAAAAGAGGGTAGCAGAGGCTGCAAAAGAAGCAAATGTGATTCTTTGCCAATTGATATGTATGGAGATTGTGCAAAACAAGGAAGTCCCAGACCTGGAATCAACTGGGACCAGTATAATTGCTTTGAGCACAGGTGGAAAAGTATATATTATATTCTGAATGCTTATTTCCTATATAGTCCTCAAAGCTCTGGTTTTGGAGTCTTTGGCTTATATATTATAATACCTTCCTTTTAATATGAGTTCCCTTCATTATCTACATAGTGACGTCACTCACTGATATTGTGGAAGTATTATAGTTTTCATGCTTAGTGTCTTAGTTGCACACATGCAGACTATGCATATAAAAGGACTTATGAAAAGTAAGGAAGAGCAGAATGAACTTTACATTTATTTTTTTTCTTTTATAATGTTAGTATGTCTTTAACTGCTACAACATGTATTGCATGAGAATTCTTACTGTGGTGACAAAAGCAGGTTAACGTCAATTGTGCCGCCAACCCATCCGTGAAGACAAGTTATATTTTGTCAAATCCATCCATATGTGTACTGCCACTCTAAGATTATGCAGCTATGGGGAAAGCATGCTCTAAATTATATACTAAGAAAGTGTATGAATCCCACAAATGAGTGAGCAAACTGCTTTTCAGTGTAGCCATGGGATGACTACACTATATACAACCTAGATGTTTACTCTAACACTGTGTTGAAAAAAAATTTCTTTTTAAAGGGGCTCATTGAGTTGACATCGATTATTTTTGGGACAAGTTTGAAGGAAATCATGGCATAACAATGCTTCTAATTAGCATCATTACTCATGTTTCACTCCCTACAGTTACTGAAAATGTGAGAAATTGTATTTTTTTGTGTAAAGGGATTGCATATGATAACTACATAAATGGTAAAAAGTGTCTGGTCACAAAGTTGTAATAAATGATTTTAATCATTAATTACCCTATCATAGGCAGTTCAGTTGTGAGTCAGATGTGCAGAATCTCTTAGTTTGATCATTTACCATCAAGATGTGAGTAAATCTCAACAGTTGTGAAAAAAAATCATGAATTTTGTGAACCAACTCAATAAGCCCCTTTAAGGCTATTTGTCTCATCCCAGAAAACTAAATCCCTACTTAGTTTACTTCTAGCCGCCCCCGCCCCACCCACCCCCTCATCCTCTAATTTAAGCAGAAGACATCTGCCTATACTACAGCTCCCAGAGCTTATACTGAATTTACATACACTGCTCAAGGTCACGTCTACAGAATAGTGTGTAAGCCCAACTGACTGCACAGGTCATCATAGACCAACCAGCATAATGCTCCTGTTTGAATAAATGTCAATCAAAGTGGGGTCACTATATGTATTTAATAAAGATATGATCATATTCCTTATTATGTTTTGGGTGATGCTACAGCTCATTTAAGCCAATTAAACAAGCCTAAATTCTACACACCTTGCCTAACTTGCTCCCAGTCTTGGAATGTGGTCCTGTTGAGTAACACCATTGAGTTATTGCGGCTTTCATGGAGTTCGTAATTAGTCACACAATGAAAGACAAAGGACTGAAGGAATGTTTGATCAACAATGCTCACATTATATCATGTTTCAGTCCCTAGTGCCATGAATGCCAGCATATTAATCATTGCAAACAAATTATACAGTGCAATATTTTCACCTATAGCATAGAGTTGTGAGTGCTGTCTTATGTTGATAAATTGTCCTCACGTAGGTACCATAAATTTGAGATGGGTGAACACAACAAACATGTATAAGATATGGGGGAAGCGTGAGCTGTGAAACCTCTAAATGGAAATCTACCCCGCCATATATTAACAATGAGCAGACGTACCTATGCAGCATGAGGAATGACTTTTATCTCTGAAATGATCATTCACAAATGAAGCCAATCTTGTTGTAACATGTCTGACTCGTGAAATGTTAGTCTAGGACGCAGTGAGAGTTCACGCTTACAACTGAAGCTTCTCGAGGGGGTAAATAGCATTGCCAGAATATTTGCTACTACAATCCTAATGAGTTGTATTCAACCACAGTTAAACACTTCAAAGGGTTTGACTTTCTGATAGCTGAGGAAGGGGAATTGAAGATAAACGTGTGTATTAAAGAAAGAAGAGTTTAAACTTAAAGGGCTAATCTCATCATCCCAGACAGTTCTAATTCTACGAACTGTGCAACTTGTAGCCCCTCCCATATGACTGCACAAAGCTGTTCTTTGCGCAGACACAAACCTCTTTTAATGCCTAAGGTCATGTCCTGGTGAGCATACAAGGCTATACTGTGTAATCCAAGCACTCTCTCAGCATTGTGTGGAATGTGAGGTACTCTGCATCTTTTGAATTTTCAAACTTTGATGTCAATCAAAGTGCAGTCACCAACTTAGAATTTTGATACCCCCACACTAAAAATATGCTTTGAGGTGACGACTGTATGTCTTTAAGACTTTAAAGCTTGTTTGATAAGCATTGTTATTTAGAGTAAGGTTAGTGGGTTGAACATGATATTGGTTGAATGGGGTAATGGGTAATACAGCAATGTAAAACTTCATAGCTGGTTAAAATATCTTTCATTTTTATGTGTGGGAGAGTGGTAGAAGTTAAGGGTGAGGTGGTGAGAGATGTTGCAGGTAACAGCTTTCAACTATTGCCAAAAAATCTTTGAGTTGTACTTGACGGAAGGGTCTACACGCTTGAATCAAGTTACTATATGTTTCAGGGAGTAAGGGCAGAGATTTGTTTTCAATATTGGAGGGGGGGCATGACTCCATTTTCAAATAAATTTCTGTGTGAAAAATCAAAGTCAATGGGCAATTTCTCAAATATTGAGAGGGACATGTCCCCCTGTCCCCTCACCCTAAGTATCACTGCTAATGTAGAGGAGTACTTACTCTATGCATCCTGATGAAATTTGCATTGAAATCCCATTAGCAGTTGAAGTTGTAACATTTTCAACCCAAACTAACTTGGAGCAACCACAGTATGACTTTATAACCTCACATTTATGTGCTCTCTTTTGTCTTCCTTTAAACTTTACTCCAATTTTTCCTTAAATATTCTCATGTTATTGGGATGCGAATGCATGAGAGAAATGGGAATTAAACAAACTTCCAATACCCCATGGCAACTCCCTGATATAACTCCCAAGCTTGCTTCAAGCTTACTTTTAGTCACAAATGTAGTAATTACTCCATTTGTGGATATCTTGAGAACTACATGGCCGATCTGAAAGGACGTTTCACCAAACTGCTATGATTTAGTTCCTCTGTCACATGTTAAAATTAAGTTTTTGCTTTATCCCTTCAAGTCAAGGTAGCGCAGTTGTCTTCTGGCTCTATGGACATTATACATTGACGTCACATGACGACAATTTGGAGGAAAACAATGAAGAACACGTGAACGGACAGCATAGATTTTGCACACACTTGTAGTAGACTTATGTGCATATACAATTTGTTGACAAATGAGCTGCCTCTATTTGTTGGTGTAACTTGCATTGATATGCCCTTTTATGATACACATGAAAAAACATCAAATGTTTGTACTAGAAATAATAAGTGTGTTTGGGAAAACAGTGACGATGTGTTTGGGGTACTGCAACTGCATGTCCCAGTCACTGTACAGCACATTTCACATGCCACTTCAAAAATAGTTAAATAATAGTTACTTGTTTGAGTTCATTATGCCATAACCAATTTGTTACTGCAATCTTGAACATCATATTAGCAGTGATCACACTTTAATTTTGTCATTTTAACATAAGTTGTTTATGTTGTTAGCTAAACTTTTGTTTGGAATTGCCCCCCAAGTCTCAGGGTAAATTCCAATGATTTAATTTTCTTTACTTGACTGCTATATCACACGAAGATATTTGTTCTAAATCTGCCAGGTAGGTTAACTATTCCTAGGAACATGATCAACTTTATATTTCTTCATCAAATTGGGATATAGCACTCCACTGTTATACAGCCACTAGGTTGCTCCGCTTAACTGTGTGAAGTACCCGCTTCCTTGGCCAAAAATTTCGCATTTCTTCCACAATCATTCTCAGAAAAATTCGGGGTATTCACATTTGAAAAGAAAAATTTGTTTTCTTTCCAGTGATATGACTTTCAAAACATTGAAAAGTGGTCTAGTACAGTATGCACTTTTTATGAAAACGAAAAAATCAGAGTTAAAGTCAAGAGAGAATTTTAGAAAAAAGGCAATTTTACCATGAAACAGTGCATTAAAGCTCTGTATCTTTTTTTACCAGGGTCAGAATTTAATGTGGTAAACTGATCCAGAAAAGTGATTTTGTAAACTTTCAAGTGGTATAATTTATGATATGATTAACTGAGCAGAACAGCTAGTAGGCACTTTTTCAATATAGAAAAAATATCGATCCTGCAGCCTTTTATTTTCTTTGTTTATTGAAATTACGTCACTTTGCTATTATTCCCCCATTTAGTACAACCCTGAGTCCGGCTTTAGAGCAACGGGAATTTTGATCACAATTTTGCCTAGTTTTTTTAAGTTTTGGTTATAAATCTAATATTAATTCAGTAAGCGGACTTCAGTGAACAAAATTTTGATACTAGACGCAATTTGATAATATTTTAAGATAAGAAAATGAAGTTTAAGAACGACAGACCGTGTTTGTTAATTAAGGCCTTTATACACGAGCAACATTTACAAAACATTCCCAAAACATTTCCAAAACATCCACTGGCAACAAATCCAAAACATGCTT
>WURT03076949.1:0-13204 GCA_009936505.3 Holothuria glaberrima | reverse complement strand
TCCCCAAGAGGGGACAGTCTTCCCCTACCAGAACAAGGCACCCACTTAGCACATCTGTATAGTTTATTTTTTTCACACTGTCTCCAAAACATGGTAAATCAAGTCGAATTTTAATCGTAATATAGCACTGGATGAGCTGGTACAGTATTTAATTATGCAATATTCAACATTTACAAAAGTTCTTCTTTTGGCATAAATTATATATTTTGTGTTTTTGTGACGAAATAACAGGCTAGTATGCACTTAAAGTTGTTGCTACGTGCTACAACGATTGTTGAATCAATTTTCTACTACCTGTAACTGTTCTTATTTTTTACAAACATCCCGTACAAAAAAACAACTTGTAGAACCTAATAATTACTTGTCCTGACATCATTTTTACTTCATTTTGAGATAATGGCATTTTCTGCAATAGAGAGTCTTTTATTTTTCTTTTTTTTTGCACCTTTCTCTTGTCAATTTTGACCAAATTAAAGGTGCAATCAACCAAATGTCATGTTTTTCTGGTAGTGTAATTTTGACAAATATGAAATACATCAAAATCACAAAAATAATGTTTTTTCCCAAAGATGGTCAAAAATGGGCAAAAAATGACTCATGACCATTAAGGTAATATACATTGAACTATGCTTATCACAACACTTTCCGAAAAAAACAGAGATACACCCTCAGCCATCTTTAGGGGCCTTGCGTCAATATGAGATCTTTCAATCTAATTCTGAAACGCGCTTGTAAGTCCTTCACCCCTTTTGCTATGCCTATCAGCTATGTCTTATATCACTGTATCTATACTCGCCCTCTCTCCCATTCCCCATTGCTGGAAGTTGTTCGTGTGGATTTTCGTTCACAAGTAGTAAAATACGATAGCTGTAAAGTGCTCGGCCACATTATACTCTGTATTATTATTTAGATGTCAGGTAATGAGCACTGTGTCATTACCCCATTTTATATAATTAATCCAGAGCTTCCAGGCCAGCCTTAGATGTAGGGATGCGCCGGATATCCGGTCGGGCCGGATAATGAAAAAATATCCGGTTCCGGTTCCAGCCGGATCTTTGATTAAATCCGGCCGGATTTTTCTCAAATTCTAGCTTGAAGTACCTCCATCGTCAAAAGATAGAGGTTACTTCACAGATGAATTTAAAATCTTTCCAAAAGATTTCTGACGATGTAACATAGCAGGAAATTGTCTGATGTTGTGTAGGTAAGGCAGTCCTGGTTTATTGTGGCACTGACAGTGGCACGACATCCATTGTTGGGTCTTTACCTTTATAAGTATGTCCAAAATAAGTTGAGTTTACACTGAAGACATTCAAAGTTAGCCTATGTCCACTTGTATCACAGGACCCACAATTTTGCAAATGTTATAATGTACGACTTACTGTAACAGTATTTAATTAATTGGGATATCACAGTCTCTGTCAATTATTCCTAGACAATATACACAAACTGAGTCACATTTATCAGAACATCCAAATATACAACCACCGTCAACGTGAACACTAAAACTGATTTGGTTGTTTTAAAGAACTTTGCAGTATATTAAGTAATCTTACTTTGTTAATTAATATTATGTCTGCATTATTCTAGTCTAAACCCTACAAAGATCAGCTTAGTTACTTACAGTGGGACCCACTGTAACACTATCATGAGGTCAACCACCACTCCTCTGCCTTGACACCCCCATCCCCCCCCCAACCAAAGTGCTATTTTTTAATGTTTCGCTTTACAAGTGAAAAAATCCGGTTCCGGCCGGATTTGAAATACTATCCGGCAAAATCCGGTTCCGGCCGGAACCGAAAATTTGGATCCGGTGCATCCCAACTTAGATGCCCTTTTATAATGCACAAAGGAGGAAAGGAAAATTTTCCCAATAGTCCAAGAATGTTTCTGTGGACTCCTCGCATGTATTTTTGCCAAAAAACTTGTATGAATAGACGGCAGTAAACAGGGGCGGACTGGGGAGGAAATTCCTCTCGGGAAATTTGACCCATAGGGGGCCCCGAAGCAGGTGATTAAAACTAGGGTACTTTTCAAAAGACGATCAAGATATAAGGTATGTTTTACCAAATTAATGAAAGACTGTTTTATGGCTGGTTTGTTCATAGGGCCATGGGGGTCTGCAGGATAATTTCAGGCAGGTCATGGACAAACGAATTTCAACGGAGGATGCATCTTTTTCAGGTGTTGCCGATGAAGCCGAATGCCGACTGGGCGGCAAACCAACCAGAAGCAGTGATTTTAGAGGTCCTTAAAAATTATCCTTACAAAAAAAAAAAAAAGACTTTATGCTATTCTGAACCATTACCAGAGAAACCCTTTGCACCCTACACCCTACATACAAATGAAATATTTTTCCTGTCGATGACTTCAAATAAGGCGCTGACTGAAATTTTTTTTTTGCAATTTGCAAATGAGATAATGGGTAGCTATTTGCTCCCTGCCAGCTTGCTATCCAAGCTCTACCTTACTAGTAGGGGGGAGGGTAATGAGACCAGAGAGGTCAGTGGCAAAACCCGGGGAATGACAGGATATTGCAAGATTGTGGGCAATAAAATTCAAACTTTCTACTGTCAATTAATGTCATTGATTCAACAAATCACAAAGGAAACAATTCAGCAACTTTCAAATAATTAACACGTTGGTCGACTTGATGAGTGGTAATAATTGATGAAATAAGTGAATGGACAGCCAGAGAGCGGTGGCATAGTGAGACACCTATTTTATAGGGTACTCAGGTACTCATGAAACACTCCAAATCCGTAGCTAGATTCCCAATTTACGGTTAAGTCTCTGAATTATCTGTTTAAGGTTCAGGATGTGTCCTATGGTATAAAGCCTATACTGAGTGTCCTATGTTATCAAGCCTATACTGAGAGTTTTAATGACACTCATTTGAGGATTTGACGCAGGAGTTATCCGTGATCACGACGGCGGAGCTCTTGCCCTTTTGCCTAAGACCATGTATAGTAGCTGTTCTTTTCATCCAGTCTAGAACGGGACCACGCATGACAGGCCCATGATGTAGAAGTCTGAAGGCCGGGGGGGGGGGGTTGGTCATGTTCAGTTGAGTTGTTCCTCCTTTGGGGAACAGAACTCCGTTGGGAGTAAACGTTTGGTTTTCGCCCCTCGGCTCTTAGCTAGAGAGTAGAGGGGACTTTTGAAAAAGTAGGACTTCAGATCACAAAACCTACAAGTGGGTCCCAGTGCTGGTGGGTTTACTGGGGTAAAAAGAAATTTTAATTTAGGTGGCGAAAACCTACGAAAAGACATTTTGGAGGATTTCGTGGAGGGTAGTATCCGCCCTTGCACACCCCGCCTTTAGCTGTAAAAGCCAACTCTTAAACTAATCTTACCTCTCCAAGCTCGGCATGCATCACATGTGTACATTCACAGTATTCCTTCTTGCACGACTCCCTCATTTTGGCCACGTCATCGGGGTCACAAAATACTGACTGGTCCAGTTCATTGTGTTGATGTAACAACGACGCGGGGGGAAACGAAAATGAGATATGGTTGAGCTGAGGTGAATAAAGATGATGGCTGCTTTGGATGTCTTCGACAGGGTAGTAATCGGGATCATGGAAATGATAGTTGTTAACTTTATTAAAATCCATTGCTACGTAATACGTTGAAACGATTTGCTCTGGATCCACAGTGACATCATCAGGTTCTGAAAAATATATGTTTAGTTTAGTTTTGTTAATCTTTATGATTCTTTCCACACAATTAAAATGTTCCACAATGTTATCAATTCAGCAATGCTTACTAACCTGTTTCGTCGAATTGGGGTAGTCTCTCTTGTCCTTAAGAGGACACAGTGAAGATCGTGAAGGTGAGAAACGGTTTCGGCTATAGACATATAGTCAATTAACTTGCATATTACAGTTACTGCCTTTTGAAATTTTATGACATATGCAAATGTCTACCCTATCAGGGACCTCCCGGACCTCTGATATTTTATTTGCTTTCATAAGGATTGTAAATAATTTTGTCAAATTTTTATCAAATTTCTATTTGATCTGTATTTCTAATCTTATCTTGAGCGGTTCCAAGAAACTTTCAGCAGAAAAGATTGGTAGTGATTTGGTATTAGTTTGACGGATACCCGGACTTTACATATTCTGAGTACACCTTTTTCATCTTCTCGGATGAAATGATTACTGTAAATTACAACAAACATTTAGATGATATTAAAAATTTGATCATTCTGTCAACTGAACGACGCTTAGCTTTTCTTGGTAAAGCAATGCAGTTGTTGAGAGATCATTTTTGCTTTCTAAGCTGTGTTATGTGGCTTATGTGGTTTTCCCAGCGTTGATGATGTCTTCTCAAGTCTTAACTCAGTTTTATACACTTACATCAGGGATGGAGAGATGGAGGTAAAAGAATGCAATCAATTTACAACTACAAACAGAGGGATCTGAAAATAATTAATGATCATGGCTAATATTGCGTTGGATATGTCGGTTTTTCTAAAATATCGTGTTTTGTTGGGAGAATGTTCTTACTGTCTTTTTTAAAACATAAAAACCTTGAACTCTGTCATGAGGCACATGACACCCTTGCCTTAATTTTTTAACCGTGTTTTGGAAGTGATCAGAAGCTAGACAGATATTCTAGCTATTCATTCATTGTAGGTCAGTTGACGAGTTCGCGTCACAAAATTTTTGCAATGAATAGTATTATCAATATGTGGAGCAAAAGACACATTACAAGTTTAGGACGAATTACAGTTGTAAAATCATTAATATTATTACCTAATTTTACTTATCTTTCATCGCTTCATTTGCCTGATAAGAGCTATATTCCTAAGGTCACCTCGTCTCAATTTAAATTTGTATGGAAAAATGAACTGAATAGGATTAGTCGTATTCAGATTATTCAAAATTACTGCAACGGAGGTCTAAAAATGGTGGATTTTGCTAATTATTGTATGGCAATTAATGTAAACACATTCAAACGTTTGTTGAAAACCGTTAGTGATAGTTTTTTAGGAGTTCTTCTTGAAAACAATAACATATTTGTTGATGATTTTCTTAAAATGGTGACTGTTACAATGATTTTGCTAGTTCCCAAGTAAAAAATCCATTCTGGATAGATGTCTTCAAATGTACTTACCAATACATGCAAACTCTAGTAGCTTCACCATCAGTTTTCAGTGACTAATTAGATTTGTTTTTAGCTCAGCCGATATGGAATAATAGTACGATAAAAGTGGGGCATAAAGAAATAGATTACCTACACTGGAAGCGGTATGGGGGTTTCTTTGAATGATGTACTCTCGCCAGATGGAGACTTTCTATTCTTTGATACTTTTCCTAAGAAATTTTGTATTCGGACTCATTTTTTAGAGTATTACAATGTGATAAACGCCATTAAGTCTTCATGGAACCATATTGTCGAAAAAAAATTTGTTCTTAGTAACCTTATTATTAGCTACTACAATTTATTGTTGAATGATGGACATTTTGAATGGAATGATATACAATGGAATGATTAATTCATCAAGTTATATAAATTGTAAATCTTGTTTGAAATGGTCTGAAACTATTCTCATTTCAAAGGAATCGTGGAATTCCTATTGTGCAGCGCCTTTCAATTGATCCAGTGATGTTTCCGTTCCATGGTTTCAGTAGTTACTGAAAAGAATCAAACAAGTTTTTGTACACAATAAAGGTTGCCCGTCAAACATGTGCACTTTCTGCTCAGTCTTCATTGAAACACTTGCACATCTGTTTTTCACTGTTACTTCTCTCGAAGAATCTAGGATCTTTGCGGGATGTCTTCTCCACTGTTAATATTCAAATGAATTTTGATGATGAATGTAATGTTTTGTTTGGTTGTATCTAATCTAATCCTCATATTGGTAAAAATGTATATTTTTCATTATAAAAAGTTAAGGATGCATCCGAGTGTCCATGGAGCATTTGTTTACTTAAAAAATTATTTTATATTGCAAAAGTTTATTTTTCAGAGGAATATGTTAGAAAATATTTGGGAAAGATATTGGCTTCCATGGATGAATTTGTTTTCAGTTTAATTTGGTAGTTTTATATTAAATTTAATGTATATATGTCTTATGATACCTTTCTTTGCATTTGTGTTTCTCGTATAATGCATTTCAACTTTCGTTTTACAATAATGATGTATTTTTGTGTTGATTGTTTGACTTGAAGTCAAGAAATGGTCAAGAGCAATAAAGAGCAAATATTTTCTTTTTTTGCAATGGCCACCTTTGCCTTCTTGAAATTAATGTAGGTACAACATTGAACACGTTTAAGATAGGGGATCTGTTGAATAAGCAATGTTAATAAATAATACTCGTTCCTTCTTATGATACATTTGTCAGAGATATAATGAAACTTTAAACGTTTTGACATACTTTGGCATCGTTCATTTTATTGCAAAAATACTAATTATATCTCGGACATGGTGCCACAACGAATTATTTAAAATCCTGTAAGATATTCTAATCTTTTAATTCAGAGTGCAATAAATTCCTTCCAAAATTAATCTTGTGACAGTAACACACATACTGTGAAACAAAAATTTGAATATTTGCAGACCTTGAGAAACTTGAGAAAATATAGAATTTAGGTCCTTAATTTGTAACGATAAAAGAAATGAACTTGAAGTGTCTAAAGTACTAGTACAAGGCTAATTTTTTTTTTTGCGTAACCTGGCATGGGGGCGGTAAAATATATCAATGAAAAATCTTGACGCCACCAGCCCACCAATGGATGGAACGTGGAGAGGATTGATGATGGTATGGGGGTTGCACAGTTATTGTCATAAATTTTGAGGGGGGGGGGAATGATGGTTAAATTCACAACTTTTGGTTCCAGGAGGCCAAGGATACCCTAGTCCCCTTCGATTTGTAATCCTGATTTAGCCAACTTTCTTTGGAATAAAAGATACTGTGTAATAAGGCAAGACGTTAAGTATTCACATCGGTAAAAAATTTGATTGCAGACTTATCAAAATTGTTTATTAAAAACGTCATCTTCAGATAATTTTCAATAACATTTTTAGTATTGGGTAAAACACCGTTGATTTACATTGCCACCTACTTCGTTCTACATAGCTAGCTTCATATCACTGTTTTATAGTAGAGGGCGCTATGGGGTGAACAATATTCTGGGTGCGTTTTAGTCAACTGTTAGTAGGCGTGGCCTAGTTCTAACAGAGCTAACAACCAGTTGAGGCTGCTAGTTCTGTTAGATGATCACATGACTGACTACCATGGCGATTACGTCATTCGGTTGACGTCACAATAGACCTGTCAATCAAAAACTAACACTAACGGTTGACTTAAACGCACCCATTGTAAAAGACAAGTGATGGCGCACTCAGAGTATAGCTGCAATGTTACAACAAATTTTGCCTAAGAGGGATTTTCTATATTCTTTAAGAATTTGTATACAAGCAGATGCGAATTAATATAATAAATATGTTTTTAACTTGCCAAATATCACTCTGTTCACAAAAGGGTAGCCGATGTGAAGCATTGAAATTTTGTGCTATCTTATTTCAGTTAGCAAACCAAATAAAAAGAAAGGATTCGTTTAAATTACAAAGTTCAACTGTCTTTTAAGTTTTCCCTTTATTTTGTAAAAGACTGTGTACTTTTGTCCGTGTTGTGCCTCTTATAGGTGATAGACTTCATACATTGGAACACCCTTCAAAACAGCGCTTTCTCACACTTGTAAAATGTTCCTACCTATACACTGAAGTAATTTAGGTGGTGAAGGCGTAACATTCAAGCAAATGGCGAGAGGGGTTTGTCTTTAAATTTCTTTGTACAAATATTGAACAGGCCTACTGACTTGTGCAGATTATAACCCCAACACTTATAACTCACCTGTGGTAATTGCTTAGTTTATGGTCCCCGCGCCACGTACTTCTGGACGGCGGGAAAAACAGCAACAAAGAAGATAATTACAGCGTCCAGATACATGACATTTAAGATTTTTATTTAGCATATTAGACTAAAAAAGCAAAAGCAGAGTATCTCTCTCCCCCTGAGCAAAAACTGAATATAAACTATAAACGGGAAATCAGAAAATTTTTCATTTGTGAATTGTTGGAAAAGAAAAAGGAGAAAAGCCTTGAGATGATTTAAGTGTGTTTTTAAGTTGTGTTGTAGTAATCATAGTAACTTACGTATGGCACTGTAGCTATAGAAGGGCTTTGGTATGAGATGAAACTTACCCAAAGCCCTGACACGATTGATTGGCATATTACTGGCAGATTCCATTTCGTTCCAGGGGTTCAGTTCAAAACCCTCCCTGTCGATATCTTCATCAGCAAGTGGATCGCCATCACCAGCTCCCTCGTAACTGACTATCGCCAACTCTTGTCGTTCGATACAGTCTGCCAGTCTATGTAGATTACAATGAACAAAAGTAAGCATGGCTACCTGTATTCGGTCGTTTCATGGTAACCGACACTGTTTCTTTTTAAGCCCGATAAACAGGTAAATGCTTGTATGGAATCAATTTGGACTTGTTTAATGTGAAAAGTAAAATGCTCTTCGAAAAATGCAAAATATAGCCTGAGGGAACTAAACAGGGGAAATAAATTTTCTCAAGTAAAATTTGCCAAAATGTGATTCAACGGCTTGTATATATTGTTAATGTATTTTTTTTTCTTTTAAAGAAAACTTCCTTCCTTTTTTTAACACATCGCTTGAAATTATTTGGGGGGCAAGGACGTGTTACAAAAAGATCCCGGGGGCAATGCCCCCTGGCCCCCCATGGCTACGCCACTGATTCAACCAGCCAGGTATATGATACACTTACCCCGTTTCAACCAGCCAGGTATATGATACACTTTCCCGGAGCAGGAACGCCATATACATTCTTTTCCTTTTTTGAAAAAGTTTATGATTTATTTGGATAAGAAAGGTCGTTGAAATTCCGATCCCCAACCTCCCGTCGGGTGGGGAAGCACTGTATGAAGGGTAGAGGGGCGAAATACAGTGAAATGCATTACCGTACTTTTTTATTTTCTGGGAGGTGAAATTTTAGTTAGGTGGCCTCGCCTGTTCCCCCCCCCCCCCCACCATCCTTGACAAGGGCTTGTTAACCTCCCTGCCTAGTTTTAGGATGTAAAGATTTAACTGGCATACCGTGCATAACTTCCTTTTTGAGAAAATATTTACCCTTTTGCTCTCAGCCAGTAGTTTGCGACTTCTTGAGTGGCATTAAGAATAAAATCAAATCGTTCACCGCCATAGATGACAAACGAATCCACGACTATCGGTTCGATTGGACGGCCGTCGCTGGCAATGACTGTCAGTGTGTGGTTGTCAACGGAAATTCTCTTCGGACAATTGGTCCCCGCGTTACTAGCCATTCGAAATCTATATCGGCCACCTGCACCGACGTGAAATACTTCACGCTCCGTAAAGTGCTCCGTTATGTTTTGCGATCCGATCTCTGTAACAAACTTTGCTCGTTTCCCTTTGCCATTAATAAGGATAGCTTCAGGTCGATTGTCACCGTTGTCATGGTGATGTGCAATAAATTTGTTTAAACTAACATCATCCAACCAGTCCAGTACTAGCACTGAGTGGTCTATCAAATCAAAGTCATATTCATGTTTATGAATATCTCGCTGAAAATGAATTTACATCGTACAAATGTTTAGTAATCAAACCAGATTTTCTCGCAAACCAAGAATTATAAAAGATGTCCTACCTCGTAAAAGTTCATTAGTCTACCTTAAATCTTGAATCTGGGTGTTAGAGATTTTAAGGTCAAATCTAGGACTAAAGGGGTAATTGTTCATAACTACATGAATTATTAAGCTAATAGTAAGCGGAACATACCTTGTATAAGACAAACTAATAAAAACGATGCAAATTTGTTTGAAAGATTTTAGACAAATTACTCATAGGTAGTCGGACTTCAACTCAGAAATCTCGATGTTTCTCCAGAGATTTGCAAAAACATTAAATTAAGTGAAAGTAGGCCTATATCGTTTTTCTACCAATCAATACTGAATATTGTTCCGATACTGTGTAGCAGACGTGTAGTGTAACTACAAAGTCCTTCGTACGAGTGTGAGTACAAGTATAGCCCGGTGTACCAGTATGAGCACAAGATAGTCCTTAGTACTTGTATGAGTATCTGATTTGAAATTTTTTGAGTGCCAGCACAAATTTCCATGAAGAGCGAGTAAGAGAAAAATGCAGCAACGCAATGATGTACTTCTGAGTCCTTTTACAGAAACAAGTATGTAACAGCACATAACAAAAGTAATTGAAAATGTACTGAAGGGAACTATTGGTCTTTTCATAACATTAAAAAATTGAAAGAAAACTTTCCTAAATAAAAATATTTGCTTTTCACATCGGTCAAATACCACTCTCACATGAATGTAAATCAAATGTAATTTTTGGTAAAACAGTGAGATAAAGTAAGCTTACAAGATTTTAGACTTGAATCAATAACTGGTAATGTAGGATACATTGCATTTCCTTGTTATGAAAACTCTCCCTTTACCCCAGCTTTGCCAGCCCCAGAGCACTAATGTTAACAGAAGATTTGAAGTCAAACCACTACGGTAATGAACAAGGACGGTAGTTAACTGTGCCTATCACAAGCTTTTGGGTCTACCAGAATACCCTCCATGCCAATTTAGTAGCCATGTTCTCATAAGACGCCGTTCTTTGCGCCATATGCTAGAGAGAAGGGCCCTTAGTGGATGATGGA
Organism: Holothuria glaberrima; assembly: GCA_009936505.3. NCBI lineage: Eukaryota > Metazoa > Echinodermata > Holothuroidea > Aspidochirotida > Holothuriidae > Holothuria > Holothuria glaberrima. Next base: position 2,483 of record WURT03076949.1, on the reverse strand, counting down.
GGTTGGGGTCAGGGGTGTGGATAGGACGGGTTGATCGGATGTAGTATTTAGACAAAGTTGGACCTTCGTGTGGTTTTGCTTTCATCTCCTGGTTAGTTTGACATACTTGGATATTCCCGTAGGGTCCAACCTGTTGTCTTTGATCCCCCTAGCCGAAGGCAAAAGGGGCGCTCTAGCACTTGTAATTACTAACTTTGGCGGGTCATGTTGAAATATGTATGGTTACTTGCTTCATCCTTCTCTAGGCAGCTAGGCCATCCGCTTATCAGCTACATTATCAGCGTAAATCTTTGCAGCTCATGCGATCAACGCTCCCCGACCAAACATAAGATATTCTTAATTTCACTTACTTCCTTGGCTTCCCTAACAACTAATGACCCATAAGACCCATCCTGCCTCTGGAATCCAAGATGTGCGTGCCAAAAATGTGTACCAGTTGTGTCGGCTGGGAAGGTATACGTGAAGGTTGTTGCATAATCAATAGGACACTGTGTGATATATGCCGTACCGTCCATGTATGGTGATGTTCGCTGGTGAAGACCATGCCAGTGAATAGTTGTACCTTCTCCATTAGCTAGAAGATTGGTCACGGTGACATTTATGGTATCACCTTCACATACCTGATAAAAAACAAAATGACACTCTAAAAAGCAGGGAATGATTTTGCCTAGGCACCTGTTCTACCATGGAAGTACTACCTCGGAGGTAGTACTTCCATGGTTCTTCATTCGGTACCGGAAATGGCACTTACCCTTCCTTACAACTTGCATCTAAACAATATTTAAAAAAAAAACTTTGCTTTAAAATTTTCTCGGGAGGGGGAAACTGCCACCTCCGCTGCGTAAGGCCATGGGACATTGACGGTTGTAATGTTAATGGAAGAGTTTGTGCGAAGCAATGACAAGGGAGATGTGTACTACAGGAAGTTATCCCGAATCTCGAAACAATATTTGAAACGGGTACCGGGAAACGAGCACCCCGAAGAAAGAGTGTTGTTTGAGACATTTAGTCGTGGCCTAAGTTTTTCTTGTTTTTAAATGCAGTATTGTTCGTAACAAAAAATTATCCTTCTTTCCCCAGGTGCCCGTTCTTTCAATAGCAGGATAAATAAGCCACGTCCTGCTCTATGGTTCCTATATGATTCATTTTGTCGATGGTACTAATAAAATAAGGTACTAGTGTCGATTTTGAAGGTATAGTATACGATACTTTCAAAAATTAATGAAATGTTTAATGGGTAGTTTTTACATGGACATGTCCAACGTCATCGGCCGTTAAGAAGGCCAGGGAAGTAACTTTCATAGCAGGTTGCATCTCGGGAGTTGTGACCGACGAAGCCTGTAACCGCGAGTGGCAAAGGCACCAAGTCTCAGGTTGGGGATGAGGGTCCTCCCCGACTAAATTTTCTTAAATTTGACGACTTTTGCGGTCATTCGAATTCTTGACCATCATAAGAAAATTATGCTTCCCCAAGGTGTGATTTGAAATGCTACTGAAATACTTTTCTTATGGTAACTGCAAATTTTATATAATTATCTTTAGTCAATTTGATGAGGATGGTGGGGAAAGCGGTCAACGGGAGGGATAGCGAGGATTTTGGAAATAGTAATTTACTCCAACAGGAAGTAATAATGAGGCAATGCCATCAAAGTTTTCCGACGGACAGCAGTACTAAAGAGCATGGGCGACGATCCTGGGGGTGGGGATATATACTCCCATCAAATTGGATGAGGGTTACTGTACAATATCCCCCCCCCCCCATGAAATCAACCAGGCAGATCCGGAAATCAGAGAACTTTACCTTTTTCTAGACTTTTTACAATAGGCCTATTTATTTTTTTAGGAAATACTTTTGACAGTTGTCATAGTATCACCTTGCAAAATCTGGAAAGGGCCATTTCCAGTAATTTGGGGGTATTTTTGGCAAAATTTTCTACGCTCCGCGCCAACTGATCGTGGCGCTCCGCTTAGATAGTGCCACTGACTATTTCCGGAAATCAGAACACTTTACCTTTTTCTAGACTTTTTACAGTAGGCCTTTTTAGGAAATACTTAAGTTCTGACAGTTGTCCTAGTATCACGTTGCAAAGAATGAAAGGGCCATTTCCAGTGATGTGGGAGTATTTTTGGCCAAAATTTTCTTCGCTCCGCGCCAACCGAGAGAGGGATGAGGAACATTGTAAGTTGGTAAAGCTGGATATAACAGAGATGGTGATGGAAAAGTTAAAAAGTCTTGAGAAGGGAAAGGCCGCAGGGCCAGATGATATTAAGCCAGACTACTTAAAGGAAATGGCACAGGAAATATCAAAGCCACTACAAATGATATTTGAGAGGTCATTAAAAACATTGCATTCTCTGTTTCTGCGGTCCCCATTTGATAGTAGGGATTTGTTGTGTGAGCTTACACAATTGCAGGATCCCTACCGATTGCCCTTTAGAGGGAAAATGCCAAACTAAAAACATTGTCTACCAGGCCACGGTCA
>WURT03076948.1:12278-31789 GCA_009936505.3 Holothuria glaberrima | reverse complement strand
GAAAGAGGAAAATGAGAGAGAAGAGAAGGAAAAAAGAAGTAGGAATAGAAAAGGGGAAGCAAAATAAATACACCTGACGAAGCCACTTTTAGTACCGGGCCTCTCCCGACTTCGTCCATTGGCGCCGGCACGGGGGGATGGGGGCACGTCCTCAATCGGTTTCTAAAAAAAAAAATTTCTTCAAATTTTAAAATGATCCCAAAAGGTGTTTAAGCTATAGATTTCTATAGGGGTAGGGTGATGTGTGTTTTCGACCAAGTGATAGATTTGCTGTAATTACACCCCTCCCCTTAACCCCTTCCCCAGGCCGGTGATGAAACAACATACTGCATGGCAACCCGTTAGAAAAATCCTGGCTAGAACACTGTTAGCATTATGTCATTTACCCATTTTATGTAATTGATCCTATTTAGGTATCTGCCAGGCTTAGATGCCCTTTTGTAATGCAAAATGAAACAAAGGAAAATTGGGGTAATAGTCAAAGGCGCACGTATTTTGGCGTAAAAGATATCTCGAACAGAAGGCAGTAAAGTAGCCAAAAAAGAGGAAGGGGGCTCAGGTACATAGCCAGGCATTGCGTAGTCTCCTCTTTCACCTAACCAAAATATAGAATTCACTAGATTATAGACATTATCAGTCACATATGATCAGTTCTAAAAATATCCCAAATAGAGAACCATTTTGCGTCTAATCAACCTTAAATTAACAAATATTTCTCAAAGGGGAGGGAGATACCCCCTCCCTTTAGACCCCTCCCCAGGACGGCAACTTTATGTAATGACAAAGGATTGCTGTTTAAAAATGTAGGGCAGCACAAAAAAGAGCAATTAACACAAACATGGGAGTTGTACCGAGGCAGCATTACGACATGATCGGTGGTGCCCCCCCCCCCCATCACCAAAGTCTGTCGGCGCCACTGCTTCGGTTATGGTAACTGTGCAGTTCATCCTATTACAAGCTGTTCAAGCAAAATTAAAATGAGTTAGTGGTGATAATTGTGGACTGAATTGTGACCTGTGGAGAGTTTGGTGAGCTCTCAGTGTGATCATGAAGTAGGCCAAAAGCTCCATGCTATTGTTCCCATTTTGTTAAACAGTTGATACCGCAAACATTTCGGGGATTTTCCCCTTGATCGTACCAAAGTTAAACTGGACATCACTAGGGCCTTATGACATTCCATGGTCCCCACCGGTCGCAAAGTATGTAACTCTTTACCTGCGCCTGCAGAGCTGAAGAAACATAATCATGATCATAGCCATGTTCTGTTCACTTGTGCATGGAGACTCTCCACTTTTGTACTGCAAGGGGAGGGGAAATTTTAGCGCACTTCGCGCGCATGTGCAAAAGTATGACCCAATGATTCTTAAAGCTATCTGTGGTGAGCTTGATATCTTATCCCCTGTGGTTCCCCAAATAGCCATCATATGGTTGGACCACTGGCTGCAAACATGCTCTTCTTCGGACTCGTGCACGTGGACCAGTCACGTCCTCGTGGCGCCCGTAGGACAGTTCCAGCGTCGTGCGGTGCCGTACGAACTTCTTCGGGGCCGTAAGGGCTCTTAAAGCATCCTAAAATGTTCGCACGGTGCCCTTGCCGTAAACCTACGTGGGCTTAAACATTGTATTTGTACGGACCTGCAAGGGGGTCTTGCGGGCTCGTAAACTGTCCGAACACATTGTGAGCGCAACCGTCGTACGCTTGGACAGTATGAAAAATCGTACGGCCCCGTGGCACCTTTGAAATCGTACGGGCACCAAAATCGTGCGGCTCCGTAGTGCTCATGGGAGAGAGGCTTTTAAGACACATGTATGCTCGTGAACTACGAGTGAATGACCGCAGCATACTTCCTGTAGAAAATCTTGCGTGTTTCATAGTTCAGACTATCTCTTCGGGGGTGGGGGTGGTGTCTTGACGTGGCATTTCAGTCTGAGCTCATGAAACTGAAATGAAACCTTCCGTTAGGCGACATTCCTTTCCTTACACCCATCCAAAAGTGAAAATTTTTTTTCTAAATGTTAAGATTGTCTACACACATTATCAGTTTAAGGCTTTGCCGAGAATGGCACTATTTTGCATTTAAGCTACCTTAAAGACAGATGCTCCTCACCCCAAGCATGACTTTTACTTGGGGGTAAGCAAAAGTCTCAATTAGTGACTATTCTATGATTAACATCAGAGTTACAAAATTTAAAAGATGCAGAGTAGCTCATATTACACAGCATGCAAGGAGCGTGTTCTGGTTACTCATTGCAGCATCGTGTGCTCACCAGGATATTGCCTTCAGCAATAAACTAGGTTTGTTTCTGCACAAGGAGAGGCTAAAGACAGTTAGGAGGGACTAGAAGTAACTTAGTTTAGAGAATTGGAACGGTTTGGATGATGAGTATCTGTATTTCAAAAAATATTCCCTTTGAAACTATGTCATAATGACACCCCCTGAACGGAATTAGGATCAGACCCATGACCAAACTATACTATGTGCGCCACTGATTTTGTATCCCGAAGATAGTTCTCCCGTTGCATAGACACACTTAAAAGATAAATGTAGCACAACCAGTTTGCGTCTATTCTCTCTTTTGGGAGCAAGATATTCTCGGGTAGTGGCGCCACTAGGATTTTATAATGGAAGGGAGCACCACAGATGATGTCCTAATGCCACCTCAGTTAAACTTCCAAGTCTGCGTAAATCGCACCTTTTTTATGCGCCCCGCGTTTGTATACAGCAATGGGGATCCTTCTTTTGTCACTACATAAACGTGCTGGCCTGGGAGAGGAGTTTGAGGGTAGGGGTTATTTTTTAATTTGTTAATTTAAGGTTGCTCAGATGCAAAATGGTGCTATCTTTGGGACATTTTTGAATCTGATCATATGGCTAAACACTGTCCATAGTATAGAGAATTCTAATTTTTGGTTAGGTGAAAGAGGAGAGCATGTTGTCTAAGAGAAGGATACGTTGTCAACAAACCTCCTGAAGTCCTCTTTTGGCTACTTCACTGCCTTCTATCCGGGAAAAGCCTATACGCAAAAATACATGCGTGGAGTCCACAAAAAAAAAAAAAAAAAACCATTCTTGGACTATTAGGAAAATTTTCCTTTCTTTCATCGTATATTACAAAAGGGCATCTAAGGCTAACAAATACTTGTATAGGGCCCCATGGAAGCTCTGGAAATTATATAACATGGGGCAATGACATAATGCTTATTACGTAAAATCCAAATGATAATATAGAGTATGGCGCTGAACACTTCACAACTAACGTATTTTTACTAATTTTCGAAACGAACAGCTTTCAGCAATGGGGAATGGGAGGGAGTGAGAGTATAGGTGCATGGAGGTGATACAGACTTCCCTGATGGGTAAAGCATAAGGGGTGAAGGACTAACAAGCGCGTTGAAGAATGCGTTTTTGTCGTAAGTGTATTAACAATCACCATCAACACCGATAATGGCTGCGCGCGAAGCGCTTGATAAAAACTTTTGAAAAATGTCTAACGCAAATACGTTAATTCAACTTTCCACATCATGCTACAAATTAGATTAAAAGATCCCATATTGATGCGAGGCCCCCACAGACGTTAAAGATGTACCTCTGGTTTTCGGAAAAGTGTCGTGATCAGAATAGCTCCATTGCATTATAACCTTTATAATGGTCAAAAGATGGAGTGCAAACCGTGACGAATTCCGAGCAAAGCGCGCCAATTTTTTCTTTAAATAAGATTTCCATGACAAAACTTGCATTCGGTTCTGCATCGAGACACTTTCAATTGCCCATCAAACCTACAAGCCACTCAAAAAGCCAGTCTTTTACCTGGGAATTCGTAAATAGCTTTCAACTTTTGCTGCTGTGCTTCTCCGAAAGTTGTTATCAGAAGTTAAAGATAATAAGATCAACACTGAGGCAAGGTCTAAAGCGCGCGGAGCGTGCAAAAATTTTGATAGTTCGCGAAGGATTTGCGAAAATTTTGATAGTTTGAGAAACATTTGTGGTAAAGAATGATTACAATAGATCCATCAATCGGTCGAAAACACACCTCACCCTACCCCACTAGCGGATTAAGGGCGGGGCAACAGGGACACGTGCCCCGGGCCCCCCACAATTTGGGGCCCCCACATTTGGGAATAATATTTACCTTGGGTGTTTCAGGTACTGTGTCAAGTGTTCCTAAGCTGTACTATAGGGCCCCACACAATTGCGTGCCCCGGGCCCCCACACGCTTAGTCCGGCCCTGCCCTACCCCCACTTACACTCCCAAATATTAACAAATATTAGTATCATTGACCATACTTGGGGTGGGACAAAAGAGGGTCCGTCCTTTAAACAGATTCTTGGGTGAACAATTTCAGCCCCTTCCTCACGCTATAATCGTCGCCCTTGTAAGAAGGTACGATGTTGGGAGATTGGGACTCTTCTGTGTTATTTTATAAACATTAACATTCAAGTCTTGAACTACAGTCATATGCAGTGGCGTCGTTAAGGGTGGGGCAGGGTGGCACGTTTCCCCAACGATTGGCCGTACCCCCGTGTGCCCCCAGTGAGATTATAGGTATGAAAAAATTATGCACAAACAGGATATTATGTTTGAAAGTTGTACAAAATCGCGATTTTCATTGCTTTTTTCAACGCGTATCCAGTAAATATGAGGATAATTAAATAGCTTTACTCTCATAAGTTAACGTTTGTTTATTTTAGATACAAGTGCCTTCAAATTTGCATGGCTTAAGTAGGCACTCCTGTATTCTAGCGGAGTTGCAGCCAAGCACCACACCGGGGGTCATAAACTGGTGATACCTCCGAAAAAGATAAAAGGACTTACACAAAATTTTCATAGATGCTCAGTCAAAACCATAATTTTCTGGCCACTTCGCGTGTGCACCTGGGATAGTCTCGGCAGGTTCTACCCACCCTTTTCCATTTATTGCTAAAGAAAATGCAAAATATATATTGGTCATAATTATAATTTTGAGTCACCCAAAGCCCCTGAACTGCGTTCAAGCGGGCTTATTTTCCACACCTTTTCCCACTAGCCCCGGATCTGTAGCCGTCAGATGTACCTTGGTTGCTCCAATTGAAGGCTTCACCTCAGTGGCATACCTGGAAGGTAGTTGTCTCAACATCAATTCCTATTATACAGCATGAGTGGATTTATTTTTAAGCTCAGTGCAAACGTTAACATGAACCTCTGTCCCCATTCATACGCCCTCCCCCATTCATAAAATCGTTAATGCGAGTAAGGCTAATACAATGGTCAAATTGTGATTTCAATTTTTGTGGCCCGTTTTAGTGCGCTGTAATGACATTTTGGAGAATGTCAAATATTTTATTCTAATGGTCACATTTTTATAAATACCCCAGAGCCTCCGCATGGGCTGCACCCCTGAACCCCCAATGAAGTGTTGTCCTTGGACCCCACTAGGGACCCTACAGTGGGCCCCTGGGGTCTAACTCCTACAGCTGGGAGCGCTGCTCGTCACTAAGATGCCTTCAGTGATGCCCAGTCCTTCATTTTGGTGTGCCCCTCCGGCGGACAGATTTCCCCCAGTGACTCCCCCACTTCGAAAAGTCTGGAGACGCCGCTGGTCATATGACAACGCTCAGCAACAACAAATGGCTCTAAAATTGGGTGTCAGAAAAAATTAACAATTTAGATCAAATTTAGATCTAACTTTCTTGTGAAACTTTGAAGGTAAGTTTAGATGTGAAAGCCTTTAGAGTGATCTTGGGTGAAAAACCCACCTTACTTTGAAACAGCCCTGAGATCAGACCTCGAACCTTCCGACTGTCTATGCATACCTTTTTCAAAATTTCAATTCCTTCTATCCACCAGTGTTGTAGTCGAGACCAACACATTCGAGACCGAGACCGAGACCGAGACCAGGTGTAGAAAATCAAGACCGAGACCGAGACCTAAACAAGTGTCCAAATTAAAAAATGAATGCAGTTTTTCGAACAACCTTTTACTGCTTACTTATCTATTCTTTACACATTAATGGTGTATGAAGTATAATACTCAATGTTGACTCAGATCTACAGATATCGGTCACAACTGAAAAAAAATCAAATGGAACAGAAAATTTTGGGCATTATTTACAGAATTTTCCCTTGGAAAGAGTGTAATTTGCCCCAAAATTGGGCAAAAGAGCACCCACAATGGAAAAATGAAAAAGTCACCCCCATAAATCCTAACCACAAGAAGTAAGGCTCTTTAAGTGTCCAACAAATTACATTTCTTTTGGAATGTTTTGTTAGAAAGTTTTCTGTCAGAATTAAAGTAACTGTTTCATTAAGCATGACTGCCTATTCAGATCAACTTTACTACAAAATACATAATGTTCACTATGTACAGGAAGGACATACAGTATTGGATGTAAATAAACAACTCTCTTTAATACTAGACTGAGGCCTATGAGGAAAGTGATCCATATGACATGCACAAAATTGGTAGGACTGATGGACAGTCATTGACCATGTATTTTTCCACCAAATAATAATGACATGCATTTGTTTTCTTAATTAACAATATTTTGCGCACAAAAAATACCTGTCTCGATCCGAGATCGGTAGAGAGATCGAGACCATGACACTCCGAGACCGAGACCACAGGAGTTCGAGACCGAGACCGAGACCAGCAAATACTGGTCTTGAGACCCGTCTCGAGACCTCCAACACTGCTATCCACTCGACCGCAGCACCTTGATTAACATACTGAAAGATAATTGATGCAATTCCATTGAAACTGAACCAGCTCCAAACTCCTACTTTTCAACATGTCTATAATAGACTTACAGAAGAACAAAGCTAAATCAAAATGATTTATGAAGTGGATGGGGTGAATTAACTAAGACCACTTCAAATAGCTTGAAATGATAGGAACATTCGGCACAAAGTTGGCCTAAAATCTGAATATAAACTCCGAGGGATTGTTGGCACACGCGTATGAAAAGGGGAAATGGGACTGTCCCCAAATTTTTTGGCGAACCAAAATTCGGTAGAATCTGTACAAAAATAAGGTAAAAATTCTTCTGAAAAGGTTCAGAAATTTGAGCAAAAAATTGTACCCGCCCGTTTTAGTGGCTGCACCAGGGTTTTGAAAGTGAGGAGTGGACGGAAAAAGAATGTGTTGGGGGAAGAACAATTTTTGTGCGTAGCGCGAAATCGAGTGCGATGGGCGAGTTTTAGCGGGTGGAGTCCAGGGGACCGACTTAGGCCCCCTGATGGGGTCCGGGGACGCAGCCCCGAAAGCTCTGATGTTTTATCATATCTCTGGGAATAGTTCAGGATCTGAGTGTGGGGCCAATTAAGGGGCAAAGGCTCTAAGGGGCGTTCTCCCTGCCCCTGCACCCGGCCCACCCCCTTGGTGCCGCCACTGACCCTCTCAAACCCAAATGGTTCTACACGCCTATAATCAGATGATTGTTGGAAAGGGTTTACTATGTAATCTTCTCCCATCAATAAATGTCTTGAGAGAGATCTCTCTTTATACCACTTTTATAGTACAAAATAATGAGAGCAGGTTGAAGAAATACTGAGATTTAAAATTTTGAAGTTCTCTGGTTCATAATAACACCAACTTGCAGACAATAGCTGGACGTGTTTTTGGGATGTCTTGAAAGACGCTAAAATAATGTTGATGGATGTCAATATCTTAATATCTTTCAGCGAAGATATTAAGATATTGAGATCCTGTAATGTAATATTTCAATAATTTACGCAAAAATATTGAGATAAAAGATCTCGTTTGTCATTATCTTAATATCTTTCAATAAAGATATTATAATATTGAGATCATGTAATGTAATATATCAATACTTTACACAAAAATATTGAGATGAAAAGATCTCGTTTGTCAATATCTTAATATCTTTCAGTGAAGATATAAAAGGGGCTCACTCAGTTGACATTGGTTATTTTGAGGACAAGTTTGAAGGAAATCATTGCATGACAACGCTTCTAATTAGCTTCATTACTCATGTTAAACTTCCTGCAGTTACTGAAAATGTGAGAAATTTTATTGTTTGTTGGGAAGGGATTGCATATGCTTACTATATAATGGTAAAAAGTGTCTGGTCACAAAGTTGTAATAAATGATTTTAATCATCGATTACCCTATCGAAGCCATTTCCGTTGTGAGTCAGATGTGCAGAATCTCTTAGTTTGATCATTTACCATCAAGATGTGAGTAAATCTCAGCAGTTGTGGTAAAAATTATTAATATTGTGAACCAACTCAATAAGCCCCTTTAAGATATTGAGATCCTGTAATGTAATATTTCAACATTTTACGCTAAAATATTGAGATGAAAAGATCTCGGATGTCAATATCTAAATATCTTTTAGTGAAGATATAAAGATATTGAGATCCTGTAAGGTAATATTTCAATATTTTGCTCTAAAATATTGAGATGAAAAGATCTCGGATGTCAATATCTTAATATCTTTCAGTGAAGATATTAAGATATTGAGATCCTGTAAGGTGATATTTCAATATCTTATGCTAAAATATTGAGATGAAAAGATCTCGGATGTCAATATCTAAATATTTTACTGACAAAAAGTCGAGAAATTCACATAATATCTCAACATCTGCATGACACCTTAAAAGCTCCGTAGCGGGGTATATCATGATGACAAACTTCTGTGCACACACTGACTACCTGGCCTCATAGAGTTAAGATGTTTATTTTATGAACCCGCGCCCATCGTACGCGTATGTACGACCTGCAACAAATGTCACTACACTAACACAACACTGTCACGTATGTTCAGCTAGCTTCGGTATCGTACATCGCAGACAAGCCGATGTACGATACAAGACAAGATCGAAAAGCTAGACCAGCCTAACCTAGATTGACATTCTAGTTAGGCAGTGCCATACTGCGGGTAAAAAATCACCTGCTGGATTCTCATGACATAAAAGATGGGCTTAAGTTTAAAATTGGGATTGGGATACATAAATTCAGGTGCGGCACCATGCACGGGGGGGGGGGGCGACCGCCCCTTTCATTTGCAAGAAAAAGGGAAAAGAGAAGGAAAATAAGGGGAAAAAGAAGAAGTAAATGAAAAAATAGGAGGAAGCGAAAGAGAAAGAAGAAAAGAGGAGGGGTGGGCTAGGCCCATATCTGATCCATATAATTAATCCAGAGCTTCCAGCTAGGCCCTGTTCCGGTGTTTGCAGCCTTTAGATACCCTTTTATAATGCACAAATGAAATAATGGACAAATGAAGGAAGGACAATTTTTCGTAATAGTTCAAAAATGTTAGTTCTGTGGACTCCACACACCTATTTTTGCGTAAAATCTTTCCCAGAATAGAAGGCATAAAGTTTCCAAAAGGAAGCCTTCGGGAGGTTTGTTGACAACATACCCTTCTCTTAGACAACAAAGGTTTCCCTCCTTTTTCACCCAACCAAAAGTAAGAATTCACTAAATTAGAAACATGTTCCAGCCATATATAATTAGGTCCAAAAACATCTCAAAGACAGCACCATTTTGCACCTAAGCAACCTTAAATTAACAAAACTATCTCAACGGGGATGGGGACACCCCTCCCCCATTTGACCCCTCCCCCAGCACGACCCTCACACCCTACCAAAAATTAGAATTCACTAAATTATGGACATTTTCAGCCATATATGATCAGTTACAAAAATATACCAAAGACAGCACCATTTTGCATCTAAGCAACCTTAAATTACCAAAAGTTTCACCCCTCTCCTCCCCTTAGACCCCTTTCCCAGGACAACGATCATTCTTCCCATGCTGAGGCCCGGGTTCGATTCCCAGGTCGAGTCATACCAAAGACTTCAAAAAATGGAACCTACTGCCGTTGTGCGTGATGCCCCGCATAAAGCAACGGAGTAAGGAAAAACAATCCAGTACCCCACAACTGGAAAAAAGGCAGTGGGCACCGCTAGATTAAACCAAGAGGTTATAAGTTGAGGGGTAAAACCCCATCTAACTAAATAACTAACCCCCCCAATGCTTTGACCCCTATTAGCATACCCTGGCGCCGCGCCTGCATGTATTGGCGGTTGCATTTTTAACTCCATCCGGCTCCTTAAGAATCTGGCGCTCACCAGTAATCGACTGCCCCCCCCCATCAGTGTTGGCCTGGATCCGCCCTTGGGTATAGGTTTGGTCTTCGAGTCCCAAGTTCCTCAAATCAGATACAAGTTCGAGCAGTCCGTTGATTGGGTGCAGGAATACGAGAAATTCAGAACATACATCAATTTATAGCCGGAAGGTTGTTACTCTCCGATATCGATATACTGTTTACGAGTTCATATACGGTAACTGATTTCGTCAGTGACAAAGTATAAGATAACCACTTGTCAAGATACCGTAAACTGAATCTTACCTAAAATCTATTATTGACATGAAAGGGACTGGTAACTCCAGTCAAATAGCAACTCCCTGGTAACACCTATGACACAGTCATCTGTGGATTAGAAAGCCATTGAATGCCGGGTGGTTATCAACAGTGGCGGAGGAAGGAAATTCGGTCAGAGGGGCGAGAATTTCATTTTCATTTCATTTTATTTATTTTTTGTTTCTTCACAATGTATCAAGACTGAATTACAATTGCTTTCCCAATACACATTTATTCAATAAACAAGACAACATTGTGAAAGGAAGTGCTCTAAGAAACCGTAGTAGGCTTAACTAGTAGTTACACTGCCTAAAAATTGAAACAGAAAAACAAAAATAAAAAATTACAAACTTATAACCAAAAAAAAATTACAAACTTATAACCAAAAAAAAAAAAAAACATAGCAGCATACAGTAAGTGCATTACTTTGAAAAGTTAATATGTACCAACATAATAGTCAGTTAAGTTCCGTTTGGAGGACTTTATAGTAGGCAGGTACCTGATTTCCTGAGGTAATTTATTCCAAGTAATACTTGCTCGGTACAATAAGTTGTTCTTAGCAAAGGATGTATTGCAGTGTGGGATATGGATATTGTGGGAATCTCTCGTATTATGTGTGTGAACATCTAAATTATAACTGAAAACATTTTGAAGACTAACAAACACTTGGATACGGTGAATAGAACTATAAGTAAATAAGGCAACTCTTAAGTTAACTAAATCTTGGAGTTTTAACAGATGCAGTGATAAGAAAAGCTTACTTGTGTGGTCATTGTAACTAGCAAACGAAATATGACGGATAGCTCGTTTTTGGAGAACCATTAACTTACTTAAATATGTTTTACATGTACCAGACCATATCGTGAGGCAATAGGTAAGATGTGGATAGATTAAGGTAAGATACAATGTACGAAGTATGTTCCTAGGAAGAATGTGTTTTAACTTTGACAAGATTCCAACACTTTTAGCAATTGTAGAACTTATAAACTGACTGTGATTTTTTTCCAAATTAAGTTGGAGTCAATGTAGACACCTAAAAACTTAACATGGTCAGCTTCCCGTAAATATATCCTGTTCGTTGAAATATGGCAGATATCGGTTTTTCACATTTCGCCTATTACTAAAAGTTATATAATTGGTCTTTTCTATATTGAGCGACAATTTGGTGGAGGAAAACCAGTGATGAAACTTATCAAGTTCATTGCAGATTAATATCTCTAATTCTTTCATATCATGACCAGTACAAAATATATTGGTATCATCCGCAAACAGAATAATGGAGCAATTTTTGTCACATTACCTTTATCATTTACATAAAGAATGAAAAGTAGAGGGCCTAGGATAGAACCTTGTGGTACGCCACATTAGATTTACAGAAGGTCTTTAAACGAAGTGAATTGTTTCCTACTGAACAAATAACTGTCTATCCAATGAAGAGCATTTCCCCTAATACCATAGAAGTAAAGTTTATGTAATAAAATTTGGTGATCAATGGATCGAAAGCTTTTGACAGGTCCAAGAATACTCCAACAGAGTTTTGTTTATTTTCAAATGCCTTATGTAAATTATTAACAACATGCGTTAGGGCATGTTGGGTGGAATGACCTGGACGGGATCCATATTGACCTTTATAAATGATATTATATTTATTAATAAAAGTAAAGATACGATTATAAACAATCCGTTCAAAGATTTTTGAAAAACATGATAAGACTGCAGCTGTTCGATAATTTTCATAACTAGTTGGATCACCCTTCTTATACACTGGTATAACTTTGGCTATTTTAATCATCTGGAACATTGCCTGAAACGAGCGAACAGTTAATAATATGACTTAGAGGTTTTACGATGAAAACAATGACTTTCCTAAGAATACTGGGCTTAATATTATCAAAACCGGAATATTTGTTTGGTTTAAGACAAGAAAAGGCAGTCTTAATAAGTTCTTCCTCGTTCGTAGGTGACAAACACAACGTAAGGATATCTATTATGATGGTTATCATTAGCATTAAACTTGCAGTTTATACGAGATGCCAAAGAAGGCCCGATACATGATGAAAAAATTATTGAATGGGTTTGCAATCACGTTAGGATCACTCGTTTCACCATCATTGCGTTTAAAAGAAAGGGATATGACGACTTATCAGTATCTTTTTGTAGGACTTCATTGAGAGCCGACCAAGTGCGGCCTGTAGGGGGCGCTTCAAAGTAGATAGAGCAAAGGCAATTCTTTCAGAGGGGGTTAGAATGGCCTGTAGGCAGGTAGGGGAGCTTCGAAGTAGTTAAAGGGACTCATTGAGTTGACATCGATTATTTTTGTGACGAGTTTGAAGGAAATAATTGCATGACAATGCTTCTAATTAGCCTCATGACTTATGTTTCACTTCCTGCAGTTACCGAAAATGTGAGAAATTGTAGTTTTTGTGGACAGGGGTTGCATATGATTACTAAATAATGGTAAAAAGTTTCTGGTCACAAAGTTGTAATAAAAGATTTTAATCATTAATCACCCTATCATCATTGCCATTTCAGTGGTGAGTCAGGTGTGCAGAATCTCTTAGTTTGATCATTTACCATCTAGATGTGAGTAAATCTCAAGAGGTGTGAAAAAATAATGATTTTCGTGAACCAACTCAATACGTCCCTTTAAATACCCTTTGCCTTAACACGGTAAAACCTAAAAAGGGCGCCGGCGGTCGATTTGAATCCATCGGCGGGGGGGGGGGCGACTACCCCCTTGACCATATGGTAGCTCCGCCACTGGTTATCAAGCGTACAAAGGAGGCGATTTGTGTTGGACATCGGGGGGACGTGGGTCAGAAATCCTAACATGATCTATATGTATTCATATACGTACGTGAATATACCTTCTGTGCATGTACGTATTGGCAAATGTATACGTGGGCAAGTACATAGACATGTGTATGCGTAAAAGAATATAGAAATGTAAACATAAATGTTTAAATGATACTGGTAACGAAATGTGCTCGTTAGCGGCGCCCAACACCAAAGGGGCGCAAATCTTTCCTCTTCGTAGTCGCAAATAGCATTGAAAGTGCATTCAGAAGTCAGCCAAACATAGCCATGCAGTTCTGACTCCAACAGCAGATTGATTTGAGTGGTTTATAAGAAGGATGAAACCGGGAATAAAAAGAAAGTTCCTGATAATGAAAAGAGTAATCTACTTGAGCGCGCGAAGCGGCGCAGAACAAGAAAAAACGCCTGATGAAGAAAACTCGCAGGATTGCGTGGGGATATCCCAACGAAGTTGCATAAACATGAAGGTCCTAAATATGCAGTTGAATATAATGTGCCTGTGTACTTCTAAGCGTGTCTTAGCAGTCATCAGGCATGTATGTTGAAATACATGCGCTCCGAGCGCGCAGAGGAATTTGCCTTTTTTGGTCAATAGAGCTATATACTACGTCCGTTGAAAAAATTGAGAGTGCGGAGAGGGATTCCGTCCCGGGATCTCGATATCCCTAGGGATCATGTCTTTCGGGCCTACACGAAAATATAAGCAAATGTTGTGGGTTTTCCGAAATACTTAAGGAACTCCCTTACTCCCTAATCAACTGATTGTAGGGGACTAAACCAATTTTAGCAAATATCACGCAGTGCAGTGGACCAACTCTAAGGAAAGATTGAACAAAGGTATAAAGTTCAGAAACAAATTATGAAGGGAATATATATGTGTGTCTAAAACATGCAATCTGATAAGTATGAGCGAGAAGCCTGCCGTAAAAGTAGTTTTTCATGACCTTTGAGTCATGAGAAACTCTACTTTTTACACTAATAATATCAACAAATAGACCTATTACGGCTTCTACCCAAATTTTAGATTCCGTCCCACTCGACTAAGTTATTGGAGCGGACTATGTCTCACACTCACAATGTCAGCAAACTTTATGGTAGTTGAAAAAATATTGAGGGGGGCGAAAGGTGGTCCGTCCCTCAACCAAATTATTGAGAGACACACTTCCAGTCACATCGTCCCGCTTTCGGCCGCCACTGTACCTGAAAGTCTGTTCTATATAGACTGATAGACTTCATATAAGCAAGTTGCAGAGACAGCTCACACGCATGCGGACGTGCATGACTCCTGCACTTTGATTGGCTGTACTCTGAGTAATACGGGCAGAAGAGGTAGGACCTACATATTCGACACCTGTTGCCTAGGCTACAGGAACTGTTACATAGTACCAATGAACTGTGCTGACTTGAATATAACTATGTAGGCAAATGAAAGGAGAGAGTTGTTAACCAAAGGTGGGCCTATGTAACGAGGAAGTGTTATTTTGAATAACACACACTATGGTTGTTTATCGAGGGAGAAAGTAGCTCTCAATGTGTAGAAAGGTAACCAATAATGTTTGGTATATGGTTATGATGCTTAGGCCTATGTACTTAAAAAAATTTTCATAGAAATATAAATGCGGGTAATCATTGATGTGGACTTAGATTGCATAAATAATAACGATGTCCAAATGAATAACCAGTGCTGTAGTCCATGCTACAGGTTCCGAGGTCGAGGCCACACCCTCCGAGACCGAGACCGAGACAAATCTACCGTATATTACAATGCAAATGCCCTAGCATAACCTTTTCAGTTTGAATTGCTTTTGCAGCAGGGATGGTCACGGTGCCAAGACATGCCCGACGGTGATGTGGTAAGGGTATCCGTTTTCCGAAAAGAGGGAAGGGGTACATCACATTAGTCATTGGTAAGTGCATGGTCACTACAACATTTGACCAATCAATACCCAATATATGTATGACCATGCAGTGCAGTAGGATGGTATCCAGTGGCGTAGGTAGCCATTTTGTGAGGGGAAAAGACCTTAATTTCCAGGTGTACTGGTATCTTCAAATGTTAATTATGCTAAAACTTCTTTAGTTGCAACAAGAGTCGTCAACTTTGGTTGGCAAGCGTTTCGGAAGTTTGGCATAGGCTACTTCTTCAGTGCTATCTTGGGAATGGGCCTAACTGCCTAAGGGGGGATCTCCCCTTTTTGAGAGTTTTGAAGAAAAAAGTAGCCCATAGATGCAAAATGGTACCATCATGTTTTAATATTTCAGACCCGTATGAACCTCTTAAAACACGAATGTTGTTACTGCTTGAGGTATATTAAATAAAAGAAATGTTGTTGGTGATTATAATACCTAAAGTGACTATGTGCTGGTCGTCCATAAGAAAATAATGCTATTGACAACCGATTTTCAGCGGGGAAAGCTTTCTTGCGAGGTGTGGCGTATGAAGCCTTTCAAAGCTAATGCCGACTGAATTCAACGTCTAGGGGTGCTACCAGATAATATATCTGCAATGACGTTTGTGGCTACTCTTGATTATTTCTCGAGAAATCCCTCGGCCTCTTATCGAAAACCGAAATTTGACTGAGAAAGATTGAAAATTAATGTTGACCGAAACCATTGAAATTTTGAAGGACAAGCTACTGCATACGCGCTACCTAGAGTCGACCTTAATGGTTGTATTCACGGCTCATAGAAAGCGTATAGTAGTCTAATGGGACACAGGTTTATGTTGTGTGTGCGCGAAGCGCGTCGAAAATTTTGAATTCTACCACCTCTAGCCATCCGTTATTGAGAATCCTGCATTCTGATTGGTTAAACACTGACCTGTTATTCTGCAACACACGGTCAGTGAACATAAAGAATGATAAAAATGAAGTTTTTCACACATTTTCGGTGGTAGAATAGGAATAAACCACATTTGTCGGACTGTTATTGTCTCATAAACCGTCTCGACTCCAAATTTGGCAAAGAAACGGACTCAACTTTTGCCTCGTCCGTTATTTTGTCAAATTTGGAGTCTCGACGGTTTAGTCACCAATAATAGTCCGTCAAATGCGATTTATTCCTTAAATATTTGGATTACATGTAGCCTATATATCTTAGGTTTCTGAATTGCGTCAGCAATGACCATTGTGTATTACATAAAACAATCGATGACCATTCGCTGAAAGAACTGTAAGGTGGCAAAAACTTCCAACAGGGTCTTTTAAGGCTTTGAAGACGGCACTCCCCCCCCCCCCCTTCACCTCCAGCAGTGCCATTGAAAGTGTTTAAAATATGGGTGTTGAACCATTCAACTCACAAGTTTTAATCTTTTCTAAGGTAATTTTGGACGCTACGAGACAAAAAAAAAATCAAAATGAACATAATTGGGTCCAGAGCCATGTTTGCAAAGTTCCTGGTTTGCATGATGTAATCTACTTGCCACGTACGCACCTTCGTCAAATTTCACACCGAAAATTGAAAATTTTCAAGACGTCAAGTATTTTTACTCCATTTTAAAATGCAAAAGCTATCCTTTATCCCAAATACCCCTCCTTTTTGTTATTAGGCCTATTATGAACTTGGGCCGAAATAATGGTTTCTTCACCACACTTTGTGTGAGGGCACGGCATTTACCCCCCTTACTTATCCACGGACTTAACCACATTTACACTATTGCCCGAAAATTCAGTTCATGTTTTCCCGAAAGTAGCTCCCCTGCCTTGCATACGCATTTGGTTCTTGCATCATTCATGTTTGTCCCCTCCCGTCTTTTATGCGCGTGGTGCTTGCCTCATCCATGTTTGCCCCCTCCCGTCTTTTACGCCTGTGGTTCTTGACTAATTCATGTAGCCCCTTCCCGTCTTTTTTCGCCTGTGGTTCTTGCCTCACCCATGTTTGCTCCCCTTCCGTGTTTTACGCATGTGGTTCTTGCCTCACCCATGTTTTCCCCCTCCCGTCTTTACGCCTGTGGTTCTTGCCTCATTCATTTCCCCCTCCCGTCTTTTACGCCTGTGGTTCTTGCCTCATATACAAACATACACAACTCCAAACACTGTGTGCAAGCTTCCGATGTTTACCCCTTTAGTGTAATGTTACTGCCTGATGAGGGAGTCAAAACTTGGTTGATCAAATCATAGCTCCATGGTCAAATGAACATTTAATCGCATGTTTACTTAATCTTTCAAAGTACTGTTCGTTATTCTTTGTTTTATACTGTTACTGTTTTCACTTGCTTTTGTACTTTTGATTTTGTTCTTTCTCCTTCTTTCTGTGAAGGCTGAAGAAAATAGAACAACACACACCAATGCACAGACCTACACACATAAACTGTAACAAAGACAAAAGAGTTCAGAAATAGGTTTGGCCATACGGTATTAGTCCGGCCAAGTCTTTCTATTCTATAAGGAATGTTCTTGTAATGTTGGTCACTTTGCAAATTTTGAAAAGGACGGTGTCCAACAACAAGGGTGTAATTCTTTCTCATTTAGCTGTTCAGTCGCCCTGCTTGAATCAGGGAGTAGCTATTTCAAATAGCGACCGCTCCCTGATTGAATTTCCATACCCGACCATCTCCCATGGTATAACAAATCTTGGGAAATAGTTTATCTACTGACAACCTTTGCAATGAGACTGAAGGTAACCTCTTGTTTAATTTCTCTCGTGAAACATTTTGAAAGATGCACGGTTGTATTCAAAGATACCAGTATTCGGACTTCCTTTAGTATGCTCTTCTCGCTTTATGTGTAATTCAAATAAGCTACGTGACTTTGTGCAGGCTATCAGGCTATAAAAGATGTGTGTATTCAAGGGTGTATTCAGACTGGTTAGCCTTCAGTACCCCCTGTCTTCCTTCTTTGATACGAATGAAACAAGCACATGGTTTTTCATTTAACATTAACAGGAAAAAATCAAAAACCAATCCATGAGTTGATGTAGAAAGAGTGATTAAATTTCTTGGCGTATATATTGACATGGGAGCAGCATATAAATAATGGGTCACCCGTAGCAAAGAGTGTCTGTCTGTCTGTCGCCTCAAACACGTCTTTCAGGTAATATCCTTCGAGCAATTAACCTGTGAACTACTCTCCAAAAAAGTACTATTCGTCACATAACTCGCTCTAGGTCACGTGATCACACCATGTTTTTCATGTGTTTTCACGTGTTTATGAAATGAAATGGTACAACTTTCCTTGCATGGTGAATAAAGATTCTTATATCTTTTATTTTGTTCAAAACTCAAATAAATGATGACATATCACCAAAGAGAGCTGTTTTCAAATAAAATCCCCAAGTGAAAGATCCGTTATAATTACTTCAATATATTTTACGGTTATCAAGATATACCTCTTCAACAAAGTTTGATGGCTTCTGACGTAGCTCATTGCATATGATGTAAAATTAATGATGTAGAGTGTTGCACAGTGTTACCATTTGTTTTCTGGGCCCTACATACATATACCTCTGAATTACTCATTCATTAGATGTTTTACAGGTTGGTGAGTGATATTAATATTTTTCAAGAAAACTAGATAAACTTTCATAATAAATCCCCCATGGGATACCAATGGCACAAATGTCTCTGAAAAGAAGGATGTAAAAACAGAGGGTAACATAAGCCATATTTGGCGAGTCCATCTTTTGACGTCGCACATTTGCATATTTAGCTCATGTTTATTCATGATACAATTGCAAAATAGAAATTACCTTGTAAAATTGTCACTATTAGATAAATTTTGATGGAGATTGCAGTTTTTTTTTCTAGAATTTTAACGCTTTTTACATCAAATATCCAACTATGTATATTATACGTCACTAGACCTTTAAGTTGAAGTAACATGACGTTACAAACGTCAACATTGCCTTATTCGCAAACGAAATATTTCATGACTCCTTATTAAGACTGTTTCTAACTTATTCATATAATAGTCTTGCACATGGCTACTGTACACGTCAGTTTCGGATCTCGATATTCTTACCACTGCGTTAACTCCGACTTTAAGTTTGCTGAGGTGCTTAGCAGTGGCGGAGCGTCCATATAGGCAGGGACAGTCACCCCCCCCCCACGTACGAGTCAAATCGTCTGTTAGCGCCCTTTTTAAGGTTTTACCGTTTTGAGACATAGTATCTACTTACTTCTAAGCGCCCCTACAGGTCATTCTCGTCCCCTCTGACAGAATTCCCTGGCTCCGCCACTGGTACATAGTGCTGGTTTTGGAATACAGTTCCCAGCTGTTTGAAGAGTAGTAAGCCAAGCCTCTCTGTAAATACTTGCTTCTCCCTGTACTGTAAATACTTGCTTCTCTCTGTACTGTAAATACTTGCTTCTCCCTGTACTGTAAATACTTGC
>WURT03076948.1:0-12178 GCA_009936505.3 Holothuria glaberrima | reverse complement strand
TGTAAATACTTGCTTCTCCCTGTACTGTAAATACTTGCTTCTCCCTGTACTGTAAATACTTGCTTCTCCCTGTACTGTAAATAACATCAAAGAAACAACTCTCCTTTGTTCTCCTTTCTCAGGCAGGATGAGAGCCCTCTTTTTTGGGGTGGGGGTGGGGGGAGTTATGTATGAGACTACTACACCATTGTTTGTGTTTGGTTATTTTTCGCTCTGTTTCTTTGCTATTCATAGATTAGTTTCTCACGTAATTGTATCTTCTTCTTATTCAGGAAATATTGTATTGACATGCTCTCTGGATTTAAGTTGTATTTTCCTTCACTTCGTGTTACATTTTATAAGATTATCGTAAATTGTACGGTACCGTCTTTGCAGGAACAAATGTGGCCCGCCTATACACCGCCTGTTTCTTCCTTTGCTATTTCCCAAAAGCCTGGAAAATTGCCAGGCTCACCATGATTCCAAAACCTGGTAAAGATCACACCAACCCCAAAAATTATCGCCCAATCTCCCTCCTCAGAACCCTAGGCAAAACTTTGGAACGACTTATCAAAAACAGAATCCACCTCCTCTTCGAAACTAGAAATTACTTTTCCAATTACCAAGCAGGCTTTAGATCCAGATCGGTCCACCATTGACCAACTGAAATACTACACCCAGACAGTACATGAAGGCTTCAACAAACACCAACTGACTTTAGCTGCCTTCCTCGACGTAGAAAAAGCCTTTGACGCCGTATGGCATAACGGACTTCGACATAAACTCACAAACCTCTACCTTCCCGACCAAATCACTAGACTTCTCTCCAACTTTCTCTCCAACCGAAGAACCTTCACCGACATCAATGGTTACCGTTCCAACCACTACACTTTCAAGGCTGGCGTCCCCCAAGGCTCTGTCCTTAGCCTACTACTCTTCATTATCTACACTAACGACATCCCCCAACCCAACAGACATGTCAAAATTTCCCAATTCGCAGACGGCTTGGCCATATGGACCACCAGCAGCCAACATGAAAAAGCACTAGACCGACTTCAGGACTACCTAGACTCACTGGAAGAATACTGCAACACCTGGCGCATCAAGCTTAACCCCCAAAAGACTACTTTCCTGCTCTATCACCCCCAACCTGGTAAACGTCTCCCAGCAGACCCAATTTACATCCAAGACCACCCTGTTGCCCCCTCCACTTCTGCCAAATTTCTAGGACTAACTCTTAATCGCTCACTTAATTGGACCACCCACTTCCAGGACGTACTCAAGCGGGCCTCCTACCGCACCACCCTCCTCCGCAGGGTGGTGGCCCGAGGCAAGGGTTCCCACCCAAACACCAATGTGACCATATACAAGCAATTTATCAGACCTCTTATAGACCATGGCTGCCCCGCCACACTCACACTCACTAAGACCTCCCTAAGCAAGCTCCAAACCCTACAAACCTCCGCTCTCACCGCCGCCCTCCACCTGCCCCGCTCTACCTCTGCCACCTACACACATGAATTGACCAACACCCCCATAATCCATAACCGGCTTCATTCCCTCGCCTCGAGGTACTTCCACCCCAAAAGAATTAATAATAAGCATAAACTTAAAAACGTCTCAGGCACTTCAACCGACTCCCCCCTCCCCCAGCCCAAACCCACCTACCCGACTCCTATCTTCCTCGCTCTCCACCCTAACTGACCTCCGCTCAGCCTTGACCACGGATCCTTGCTCCAACGTCCTGACCTCCATTCCGTCCTGACCCCGATTTTTTTTTTTTTTTGTGGCCCTGAAGAGCCCCGTTTTGTTTTCGGCTCCACATACAACATGCATACATCTATTATGACAACCTTGTTTCATCACTACTTACTCCTTACAGCAGCCTGGTCCGCGAAAAGCCCTCGGGCCTAGGCCCAGGCTGCATACACCTTCACCTTTACACACACACACATCAAGCACTTGACCCAGGCCGCGAAAAAGCTTTCGAGACTAGGCCTGGGCCGCCCACACACTACCCACCCATACCTATGCTCACTACACACTAAACCAATATGCACACCCTTCAACACCACCTGGCGATCAAACAAGCCCACCAATGCAACTCTTCCCTCACACGGTGACACAACTCACACAGTTCCACACTACCACTTCAACTCTGTCTGCAACTCAAAAAAAAGGAAAAAATGGCTCATGAATCTTAAGTCTGTCTCATCCTCCCCCCTGACTTGTGGAAACTGTGCACCAAATTTACCCCCAACCAAATTCTACTCCAAATTTCAAACCGCACATGTCTCATCATAATTCATCTTATAGCCTTTGCTACGAAACCGCCCGCCTATAAAGTTCTGCGGAACTAGGTGTTGCATAGGCCAAAAGAAGAGAAGGAACAAATGAATACTTGAAATGAAAACAGACACTTGACACATCGTAAGATGTTTCCATGTAAGGGTGTGAAAAATACATAAATACTATAACAAACTCTAGTTTCAATCATCGCTAACTTATGAAAAGTAAATGAACGATCTGTAGGCCTGTAGCTGGACAGGGTATGGAGGATGGTTGCCCGCCCGGCAAACGTGTATTGCTCCTGCACCCACACAGACTGCACTCGCAATACCATCCTGCGCCCACACTGACTGCACTCGCAAAACCATGTACGTGAAGAGACGTGCAAAGTCAACATCTGCTGTGTTAATGTAAGGAGGATGGGGGGGGGGGGTAGGGAGAGACAGCTTCCAACCTTGGGCAAAAATATGTTTAGAACTGTTAAGGCAATACTACAGTATTTTTCTAAAAAAATAATGTTTTGTAGGTTATATTTTCGGGCAGCTGGAGCCGCCTTCATACCTTTGACGACTGACCCGACCAGCCATATTTATGCAATGTGTGTGAAAATTTGAAAAGGTCACAAATTGAAGTTCCAAAATTTACTCAGTGGTTTGGGGTGTAGGCCTAGTGCTTTGGCAGTAATTGTCATGGGATATTTTTTAAGGTATTTCAGTGTGCACAAGTCTTGTTATTCTAGGCAGAAATGGTTAAAAAATTGGAATTTTATTGTCCAAAAAGTGATGTAAATCCAAACAGTTCGTCCCTTAGTGACAGCCACCCGACGATGGGCTTTTTTACGCGAGTTTCGCCTTTGATGAATACAAGCTGCTCTGAGAAACTATACTAATTATACTGTAAATGTATAGAGCGCCACCGTCTTGCACACTTCACGTCACAAACGGTTCTGTCAGACTAAGTAGGTGTATGGGAAATCATTTCAAAAAGATGGAAGGTGTTTTGTCCGTGTTCGTCGATTTCCAAGTATGTAAAAAGCACACGGGGGTTTGCCGTGAAATTTTTTTCCTAATTTGCAAATATCTATGACATAAATTGATCGTGTAAACAACAGTTTTTGCTTTTTTGGGGGGGCAGGGGGGCCCTCAGCTCTCACCTCGTGCTCCTATGTTTTACATGTAAGCAAAGCTTCGTTTAGTTGGCACGCGGCATGCGGTTTGAGGAATACGGTAAAAATTCGCGTGAGGTATTCACTTAGGCGTTTTTACCAGTTTACACTGCGGTTATCTACTTGAACAAAATGGCCCCAGAGATGTCAATGCTTGCTAAAGCAGGCGGTATCCAAATTCAGAAGGATGTAATTATCGCACGTGGGGGGCATATGCATATGCATGACGAAGATGGGCTGTACATCCTATCCATACGCATGAAGAAGATGGGCTGTACATCCTATGCATGACGAAGATGGGCTGTACATCCTATCCATACGCATGACGAAGATGGGCTGTACATCCTATGCATATGCATGACGAAGATGGGCTGTACATCCTATGCATGACGAAGATGGGCTGTACATCCTATAGAGAAGAAATGAAAGGAAAAAGTGGTATCACTGCTGAGTATTTTTTCTTTAAGCATCTCGATAGGGATTAGATATGCAATATACATTTTGTGCCCCAATTTGGTACCAATTGGTCAAAATTCCCATCCTGGCCTAAGGACTATAGGTCAAGTGGGAAGATAAAACTACTGGTAGCTGGGCCACCAGAGCACTTAACCGACCGCGCGCGGTATGCGGATCCAATTCTACACGGAGAATTCGATTTTTCCGCGTGTTACGGTTCCGCATACCGCATACCCCGAGCAAATAAATGATTCAATGAAAATCAAAAGGAGCGAAAACGAAACCGTACCGTTCCGCGTGGATGCGCATACCGCATACCGCGTGCCAACCAAACGCTTAATGTAACGGGGTAAGCCTACATGACTTTTCTATGCAGTGATTGGTAAGAATATCCTTCACTCAATTCCTTGTCCACACACGGGAACCACAACACCTGTGTTCTGTTTCATAAAGAGTTAAGATCGATCCATCATGCAAAAGTCTATACTGAAATTTAACTTAGGTAATTTGTAAAACACTTTGTCTGTTTTCACAAAGTGACTTTGTTGAATACGTTTAAAGTTTAAATTTTCTTCTTGAATTCTTAGTTCCTTAAGTATGAAGTCTCAAAAATGTTTAGATTAGACTTTGGGGAATCTAGAAATTGTAATTACCGCCGATCTAAGAGGCATTTTTGACAAAAATCTAATCGCTACACACCAACCAATCTGCCAATGGTGTTTTTTAAACCAACATTAACTAATACACACTGATAGACAACTCAAAATAAGGCAGTATGGTAGCTTTCTTTTCAAGAAATGAGGCTCACACAGAAAGAAATTCTTTTATTTGTTTCACAAAAATTCACAAAAATTCAAATGATGCAACACTCATTACTCTTGTAATGCATAAAAGTTTGAGGAAGTAAAGCTATTAATGGAGTTTATTGGTTAGGCTGAATAGTTTTTATAAAGACTAAAGCTATTTTCTTTTTATGCCATGTTGGTGCATTTAAAACGCAATATTTCCCTTTAAATGTCTGCAATGGTTGACAAAGAAAGGATCCGCCTGAGTGCCCACTCTTATAGGTACGCCACTGGACGCTGTCATGAACTGCCCCTTAGGATACTTCGTCCAAGCTACGGACTGGCCATTGGGATCTATACTTGACACTTAACAACACAGCTACATGTCCGATTAGAAAATGACATATAGGGACGGTACACTCGACAAGGGTAAGACCAACAAAAGTTTGTCTTATATTTGCATACGTAGCATGCTTTACGGCATATTTCTTGTTCAGTTATATCCCTAACGTTTGAGAAGCCTTAAAGAGGGGCTGGTCAAACAAAGTCGACTCCGGCGGGTAGTCCTGAACAAGAAATTTTCTGGTTGGAGCAAATTCATTTTCTGCAAAGTACAAAATACAATGCACACGCCAATCGAGCGACTGACATTTCGCTATTTTGACCAAATCGCAATGCCACCAGGGCTACATTCGAGTCCAACTGACCAGATAACTTGCCACCCCACACCCACTGGGACAGTTACGGGGTCCTACCACTTAACGATGTAGCACAGTTGTTCCCAACCTTTTAAGCTCAGCGCTGCCTTTTATCGAATGAGGTTTACTTCGCCGGCCCCTATATGTGTATAACAAAGTATTACTATGAATGAAACAAGAATATCTGAATATACTGGGCTCCACGGGAGTGCATGTGAAGCTCCCACCTCCCAAGGAATGGAACCTTACCATCCCACGTTATGACACCCGACGGAGTCCAGAGGCAACGCCATGATGGGGGCGAGGTGAAGCTCTCTGAAACTCTAGGTATGGACCAAATTGGTGGCACAAATTAATGAAACATACCATATCTTCTACTCCCTTCTGGTGGAAGCCGAAGTGAGCTGCAACGCTGATTACCACTCGTGTGGCTTGGCTTTTAATTGCAATTTGCCAACGTAGCAGGCTGCACGGCATATTTCTTGTTCAGTCATATCCCCAAGCTGAGGAGCCGAGCAAACAGAGTACGCTCCGCGGGGTAAATCGCAATGGGTTAAACGTAAGGATAGAGGAAATTTCTTGTACTGGAGCCAGACTTTGCCTACGTAGCAGGCTGTATGACATATTCCTTGTGCAGTCATATCCCCAACTTGGGAAGTTGAGGAGTTGAGCAAACAGAGCCCGCTCCGCGGGGTAAGTGAAATCGAGAGTATGATTAGTTTACGAGGCATGAAATCCCAGTAAGGGATCCACAGATCCCCCCCCC
The DNA here is from genome assembly GCA_009936505.3 of Holothuria glaberrima. NCBI lineage: Eukaryota > Metazoa > Echinodermata > Holothuroidea > Aspidochirotida > Holothuriidae > Holothuria > Holothuria glaberrima. The sequence continues at coordinate 6,040 of WURT03076948.1, read as the reverse complement.
CCTTCCGTCGTTGCAATTACTCCGTTTGAGCTAGCACCCGATTATTAGAGTACCCCAGGATTATGAAAGCTTCGTTAAGTAGATTGCTGTAAGTGTTAGGTAAAGAATTAAGTGTGGTCATTATTATAGGGAAATGACTGAAAACCGAAGTTTCTGACGTATTCGCCACCTTCAAGAGCGCTATCCGCCACCTTTAAGAGCGCAATGCTAGAAATTTCGAGCTTCCTACCTGCATGGGGTCTTCAAGTTTTGACGCTAACAAAGAGACAGCGTTTACCTTGGTGAGGATGTATATTTGGTCAAAAGGATTGCCTTTTTAAAGCAAATAACAAAGCTGTTTATAGAATTCAACAGTAATGCAATGACCTTACTTTGAGTATCAGTCTATTCCGCTCAAAGTTTCTTTAGCAAACGTTGAGTCTGTTTTGCGCTGGCAAAATGGATGTGTATCGGTTGGTCAGAAGAGGGAGATTATCAGATTGAATTAACTGGTACAATTACAAGGTGTTTTTTAATCGCTGAAGTTATATGGTGCATTACGTGAACTTCTGTACAAAGATACGCGTGTCAGTATTTCAATGTCATATACCGAGTGTATGGTGCTCAACTGGTCATTAAGTGTGTACGATGTAAGTGGACACTGTAATCAGTCACGTAGACTACAGTTACCTTAACCTGTATGAACTACGGCTACCCACCCCCCCCCCCAAATAGTTGGTGAGATAAATACGCAGGCAGCGTCTTTATGGCACAAATGTTTGCTGGATAACACCCCACCAGCATATGGCTATACAGTCAGACAGTTATACAGTCCATTGGTTCTTCTCTCAGTAGTAGCACTCAGCAGATCATTGACCACAGCCCATCGGTCCAACCATCAACGATAATAAAGAACACAGACCACCAGGGCTGTAGTCAAGTCCACTAAGCTCGAGTCCAAGTCCGAGTCCAAGTCCATAAGTTCAAGTCCGAGTCCAAGTCCAAGTCCGAGGGGCTCTAGTCCAAGTCCAAGTCCGAGTCCAGTGTTCTCGAGTCCAACTTGAAGTCCAAAATTGTAAAACAAGTTTGGTACAATATTTTCTGGTACTTGGCTTTGAGGGAATGAGGGCTAGCAATAAGTTGAATATGCTACAACAAACTGATCAAACAAATTAGAGAAATGTCACGTCAAACTGAATGAACTTATGGTAAGAAACTGATCAATTACATGTTCACAACCGTACCATAAACACTGAAGCTTATTACATCCTTTATAGGCCTGACCCATGCCGGTCAAAGTAAATTACTGTAGCCTGTTTGAGAGGAGCATGCTATATTATACCACTGCTGTAAATTAAATCATGCCTTTGCTAATCCATCTAATCTACGCTGTTGTCCCCCTCCCACAAACAAACAACAGAACATGTTTATAGATATCAGCAACCTCACCCCCAGTACCATCGTTTTCACAAACAGACAGACACATGCATACACACATAAAAGAGTCAGCATTATTGTTGAGCCTACCAAAGCATTACCATGGTGTTGTAATTAATGCACATGCGTGTAAATGCTTCCTGATGCGATAAAATACTGTAACATAGACATATAGGCGAAGGAAGGTGGCTGAGGGCTTTAGTCTCCAGTCAAAAATTTGGGGATGGAACTATACTTCCGCCCCCATTTCCAAATACGAAAACCCCTTATTTGTCTCTTCTGTAATTAATATAAAAAAAATTGCAGCAGTTTACCTTAAAATTTGTCCAAAACGCTGCATAATTTGCATCTAAGGACCCTCAAATACCCAACATTTTTCCAGAGGTGGAGGGGCATCCTCCCCTTAAACCCCGTCTCTAAAACGTCGATCCGAAACAAGGTTCATCCCCAGTCTCGAAAAGCTTCGTACGCCGATGGCAGGCCAAACTAATTGGTTGTGAAGATGCTGATAAGGAACTGAGAAATCCTCCTAAATAAGATCTTTTCATGGTACAATAGTATCAGGCTCTTCTAGACTCATACCTACAGTACAGTAGGCCTACTGTCATAATTACAGTAGGACCTACTGTAGACTACATCAAAGAAAACTATAGGCCTTAGTACATGTGGAATGCCATTGCTTTTGGGGAAATTATGAAATTAAAAAATAATGTGATGAAGAAAAAGGATGGACTTGATGGACTCGACATCAAGTCCAAGCCAAAGTCCGAGTCCAGAGAGCCCAAGTCCGAGTCCAAGTCCAAGTCCAGAGAGCCCGAGTCCAAGTCAAAGTCCGAGTCCAAGAAAAGCGGACTTAAGTCCGGAATTCAGTCCTCCAGCCCTGCAGACCACATTAGTCCTAAATTAGTCTGTTGGTTCTACAGTACATATACGTACAAGTGAAATCCTTGAGGCTGAGAATATGTTCCTAAGCTGTAGGCCAAATGGCTGTAGAAACAATGGGCTGCTGGCCCACAGCCCATTCTTTCCTGCTGGCCCAAGGTAATGGAGAATCAACCAATGGCTGCAAGATCTATGGGCTGTACAAACAACTTGACTAGACAACGGTTTTAAGAACCGATGGACTCGTGGTCGTTTGGCGGCCACTTCGGTACTCAGGCATCACTGGAATTATTCTCAGCAGTGACAAGCACAAATGCATTTCTTAGCCACTTGCAGCACTCACCTAACCCTCACAAAGCACTGGTGCTTGATGTCGAGGTAGGCACACTGACCGTAAGACGATCAGGAACGTGAACAATGTAATTAAGACTTACAAGGTTTCCAAAAAAAGACAGCAAATTTTCCCTTCAAATCGAATTGTGTTTTTTATGAAGGGGGGGGGGAGGACAGCCGGGACATGTACTAGCACAAACTGTGCGATGAGTGTGGGTCCATAACACTAGGATCCACAACCCCTGTCCAAGTCAGTTGTACGAACCACAGGTTTAGTGAACCTTCGATCCAACGGAAGTTCAACTTGACTTCGGCCCATGGAGTGGGCTATGATCTTCCCTGAAAACAAAAAAATGAAAGATTTTCGCGTCACAACGTCACTCTTAGTTAAACATAAAACAACTGAGGCAGATCTGAACAACACATCTGAAAGCACCAGACAATTCTGGACAGACAGGATGGGATTGGAAAGTGTGAAACCACTCTTCTATTATATAGCTATCGTGCGTGGCGCCCTGTGGCTGCAGCCCCATTAAGGTGCCGCCCCTCCGCAGTGATGAGCCGAACGAAAAACTTCGTTCGCCCCGCGGGGTATTATATAGCTTGCATGAATTGTTCGGATTAGCCCGACTCGGGGGTGTAATATACCGTAGTACTGAGGGGACGTGCTGGGTCTCACGTTGCCAAGTCCCGCTAATTACCGTATAGCAACATAACATTCAGTAGTACCTGTTGTAACAAGTAGTTTAGGTTTTACAAAGTTGATTTAATAAAATTTCTTATACCTTTGTTATATCCTATTGTATGTTTAGAATCGCTGTAATCAATTAAAATACTCTTAGCTCTTTAGCTCGGCGGTGTGGTAACGAATGGAGGCTTCCCGGCTTTTGGCGGGAACACTGCTTCATGCATGCCTTGACTTGTCTAAAAAACCTCAGGTAAAACCCCAAGAGGGAATAAATACGATCATTGGACAAATATATGACATCACAAACAAGAAAAAACCATCCACGACGTAAACGCTTTATATTGCTCGCTTGAACTTGAATAACAGGTACCACACGACTGGCACGTTGCAACACACGTACATTGTTTGCTTTGAAATTTCCAGAAAATCCCACGCTGACGACCATTGTAGTATGAAGTCCCTGAAGTGTGGTATATTAAGAGCTAACAAATAAGCATAGTGAATCATGCACTTTGAACAACAAGGCACTCCAGTGATTTAATTTGCTTAGTCTTTAGTAAAAACTTGTTATGACTTGATTAAACGGTTAGCCAACACCAAACTGACAGATAAAAGACGTGTCTGTACCCGTTGATGCAAGTCAAAACACGTTGGATGTGATGTTATTTCGAATAATAATGGAATTAACAATGACTGAAACTAATTGATGTAGTTTTACTTCTTTTTCCTAGTTGGTAGACAGAGTTTCCTGGCTTTTGGCGGGAACACCGATAGATCATGTTTTGACTTGCATAAACAGGTAATGACGTGTCAGCCTGACTTCTGAAGATTCTAGGAACAGTCCCCTGATATAAAAGAAGTGTAAAAGAATCAAACAACAGTCAGGTCTGGCATATTGTACATCATGAATTTATAGACATATACGATAAGGAAATAGAACAAAAAAGTTGATAATTTGCCATCAGACATAACCGCACACTTCGAAATGGCTCCTCAATCCACTCTCCCCGTGGGCAGACTTGTGGTTCAGTGCTAGTGGTTGCCCGCCCGGCGGAAGTGTATTGCTCTTGCACACACACTGATTGCACTCGCAATACCAACATGTACGTAAGAGAGTACCGTGACATATTCGACACCTACTATGAAGGTAATGCCAGTGCACGCTCCATCCAAATGAATTAAAGGACGAGTACAGATTGAAAATTAAAACTTCACCAAAGTATACTGAGGGAGACAGACCAAGACCAGACGAAAAAACGGTTACTTTCCTCCCACCTCATGTGCCCCATACCAAGGGTGAAGTTCGTTAACCGACAAGAGTTTGCATATTGAATTTCTTACAAGCTACCATATTTTATAACAAGACGACAGAGGGTGTTACCTATCGGAATATCTGTCTTATTCAAGTAGGCTATGAAGGCCTTATCCACGGGTAGTATTGTGCCCCCCAAATGATTGTATTAAATATGGGGGACACTGAGGACAATCAAAGATTATGGTGCTTGGTAAAAAAGCGGCATAACCTGAGCCAGGCAAACTACCACATGCCAACTTAACACACATGATGAGTTAGCCTTGCTCTGTGTGCAGGGTCCGTACACGGATAGCAACCTATACCTTTACCACCCTTCCCATCAGTATAAGCTTACAGTGGTTGGTTTCTTCGTCATAAAACTTGTTTTATAAAGGAAGTGATGAATCTTCCAAACAAATCCCGATTTGTCTTAAGTGGCCCAGGTATGAAGTACAAGCCTATAGGTCATGTCCAAAGGCGAACATATCTATAGGCGTGGGAGGCGATGGCAGTGGCGTAGCAAGACCCTCGGAGCCCATGGACAAGAGACACGAAGGGCCCTAAACCAATGGTATCATAAACCCATTTACCTAAGACCCCTCCAATCTCCATGAGGACTTACGGGGCAACAGTGAGACCTTTCACGCGCCAGATCCGGATTCACTCCCGTATACCATTCTTGCCTGGTTCTTCAAAAGCAGATCTGCAGGTGGCCTTTCGGGTCTGTACTGGGTGGTTAGACGGTAGACAGAGTTACGGTTTTTTGAGAATTTTTTTTTTTTTGCATTTGGTTGGGGGCCTCCTGAACCTTCGGGTTCCCTGGACATTGTCCACCCACTTCACCCGCTTACTATACGCCAGTGAGCCGAAGCTGGTTATATTTTTTTCAGGCAAGTCATTGCAGAGCCCCTCCCAAATCAAATTGGGCTCCTAAGCCAATGCGTTAATGAGATAACTATTCACTAGGGAAGAAACCCCTGACATGAGTTGTGAAGCTCAAATGTTCGAGTGGGCCGAGTCTTTTGGAAGCTCAGGCTTGACGAACTCCAACCTTAGCCTGGTCAAGGCTTGAGAATTATGTGAGCATATAACCCCAATACATCCCCGTATAACCCCTATATAACCCCACATAACCCTGTATCCGCATATAACCCCAGTATATCCGCATATAACCCCTATATATCCCCATATAACCCCTATATATCCCCATATAACCCCTATATATCCCCATATAACCACTATATATCCCCATATAAACCCTATATATCCCCACATAACCCCCATATATCCCCATATAACCCCAGTATACCCCCATATAAACCCCCATATATCCCCATACAACCACTATACATCCCCCATATAACCCCAGTATATCCCCATATAACCCCTATATATCCCCAGTATACCCCCATATAACCCCTATATAT